>JANJGN010002051.1:0-90429 GCA_026770705.1 Isurus oxyrinchus
GAATGGCCTCCTCCTGTTCCTGTGTAACAGGCTTGAGAGGGGATGAATGGGCTCCTCCTGAACCTGTGTACAGACTCGAAATGCGCTGAATGGGCTCCTCCTCTTCCCGTGTAACAGGCTCGACAGGGGCTCAATGGCCTCCTCCTGTTCCTGTGTAACTAGGCTCGAGGGGGCTGAATGGGCCTCCTCCTGTTCCTGCGTAACAGGCTCGAGGGGGGGCTGAATGGACCTCCTCCTGTTCCTATGTAACAGGCTCGAGGGGGGTTGAATGGGCCTCCTCCTGTTCCTGTGTAACAGGCTCGAGGAGGGGCTGAATGGGCCTCCTCCTGTTCCTGTGTAACAGGCTCGAGGGGCTGAATGGGCCTCCTCCTGGTCCTGTGTAACAGGCTCGAGGGGCTGAATGGGCCTCCTCCTGGTCCTGTGCACAGTGCTCCAAGTGTGGGCTAACCAATAACATGTAAAAGTTTAACGGAACTTCTCTCTGCTTTGATATAATAGACCAAAGGTGGCTGTGGCACAGGAGCTATGGTCAGTGTATAAAGAGACGCACAACCTCCCAGTGCAGTGTCCATTACCTTGCTGTCGTAATATTTTTCCCGCTTGTCGGTTAACACAGATCGAATAACGATTCCGGAATATTCTATCACCATCTCCCCGGCGTCAATGTTTCTTTTACAAAAGAGACCACGGCCGTGAATGGCAGACCTGTGCAAAGGGAGGGTGGAGGGAAGAGTCAGAGATCGAGTTGGGGTAAGTGGGGTGGGGAGAGAGATAGATGGGATAGAGACAGAGGGGGAGAGAGGGAGGGGGAGAGGGGAGAGGGAGAGGGAGGGAGGGGGGAGAGGGAGTGAGGGGGAGGGAGAGGGAGGGGGAGAGGGAGGGAGGGGGGAGAGGGAGGGAGGGGGAGAGGGAGGGAGGGGGAGGGAGAGGGAGGGGGAGAGGGAGGGGGAGGGGGAGAGGGAGGGAGGGGGAGAGGGAGGGGGGAGTGAGAGAGAGAAAGGTGGAGTGAGAGAGAGAGAGGGACAGAGGGGGTGAGTGAGAGGGAGGGGGAGTGAGAGAGAGAGAGAGAGAGAGAGAGAGAGAGAGAGAGAGAGGGGGAGTGAGAGAGAGAGGGGGAGTGAGAGGGAGAGAGAGAGAGGGGGAGTGAGAGAGATAGAGAGAGGTGGAGTGAGAGAGAGAGGGGGGGAGAGAGGGGGAGTGAGAGGGAGAGAGAGAGGGGGAGTGAGAGGGAGAGAGAGAGAGAGGGGGGGGGGGGAGAGAGAGAGAGGGGGGGAGTGAGAGAGAGAGAGAGAGAGAGAGAGAGAGAGGGGGAGTGAGGGAGAGAGAGAGAGAGAGAGGGAGAGTGAGAGAGAAAGAGGGGGAGTGAGAGAGACAGAGGGGGAGTGAGAGAGAGAGAGGGGGAGTGAGAGAGAGAGAGGGGGAGTGAGAGAGAGAGAGGGGGAGTGAGAGAGAGAGAGAGAGAGAGAGAGGGAGGGGGAGTGAGAGAGAGAGAGAGAGGGGGAGTGGGAGTGAAGAGAGAGAGAGAGAGAGGGGGGGGAGTGAGAGAGGGAGGGAAGGGGAGAGGGGAGGGAGGGAGGGAGGGGGAGAGGGAGGGGGGAGAGAGAGAGGGAGGGGGGAGAGAGAGGGAGGGGGAGAGAGAGGGAGGGGGAGGGGGGAGAGGGGAGAGAGGCGAGGGGGGGAGAGAGGGAGGAGAGAGAGGGAGGGGGAGAGGGAGAGGGGAGAGAGGCGAGGGGGGGAGAGAGGGAGGAGAGAGAGGCGGGGAGAGAGAGGAGAAGGGGTCGGACAGCATGAGCATGAGGGGCAGGGGGGTGAGAGGGGGAGAGGAGAGCAGGGGGGTACAGGAGGGGAGAGCAGGCAGGGGTGGGGGGGAAGAGTGGGGAGGAGGTGGGGAGAGAGAGAGAGCAGAGGATAGATGGGGTTAAGGATTGAAAGTCAGACATCCCATCAGCATAATACGAACACATTCCAAACACACACAGTTCTGTCTGAGCCAGATTCTCTGGTAGGTCTCACCCAGAAAACTCTCTGCAAAGTAGGAGCTATTAGTCTCCCCAGCACAGAAACAGGCCATTCGGCCCATCTCCTCCGTGCCAGTGTTTCTGCTCCACACCACCCTCCGCCCACTACCCCCCTCCCCATATCCTTCTATTCCTCTCTCCCCCTCATGTGTTAATCCAGCTTCCCCCTTAAACACATCGACTCTGTTCACCTCGACCACTCCCCGTGGGAGCGAGTCCCACGTTCTCCCCCACTCTCTGGGTGAAGAGGTTTCTCCTGAATACCCCCAATGGGTTTATGAGTGACGATCTCATATCGATGGCCCCCTAGTTCTGGTCTCACTCCCCCCTGACAAGTGGAAACATCTTCTCGACGTCCACCCCATCGAAACCCTTCCATCGTTTCGCAGACCTCGATCAGGTCACCCACCACCACCCCTCGGATGTGTTCGCTGGGTGGCCTGGGCGCTGGGAGAGCCGGCGTGGGGGCTGGGGGGGGAGGGGACGCAGGGGGTCAGGCGAGCAGCGGATACCAACCTGTAAACACCCACCGCCTCTTTCGACGTCTTCTTTAGATGCCGAAACCTCATGGCCATTGGGAGGTCCATGCTGGTCGCCCGCCTGTGGTCAAGAATTAAAAGCAGGTCAAAGTCAGGGTCCTGTCGAGCCCTCCGTCCGCGCTTCATTTCGTCTCACCCCTGGCGATCTCGCCTCTACCTCCGACCCACCCCCACCGCCCCCCAGCCACCCCTCGATGCCCAGCGGCTGTGCCTACAGCTGCCTGGGGGGGCCCTGAGCTCTGGCATTCCCTCCCTAAACCTCTCCGCCTCTCTCTCTCTCTCCGCCCTTAACTGTGCTAAATACGCACTCGACGAGCATCAGCTCCGGCTGTGTAAGTAATGCTCTTGCTCCGAGGAAGGAGGGAGAGAGAGATGCTCATCAGCCAGAGGTCTGCGGCTCCTCATCTCTAACCACAAGCTCCCCACCAACAGCAACGTGAAAATGACCCAGATCGCCTGTCTTTTATTCAGTGATGTTGATTGGGGGATAAAATTGGCCCCAGGACACGGGGAAGGACTCCCCCCCCCACCCCACTCCTCTTCCTCCAAATACAGATCCTCAGAGTGGAGCACTCCCTCAGCACTGACCCTCAGAGAGTGCAGCACTCCCTCAGTACTGACCCTCCGACAGTGCGGCACTCCCTCAGTACTGACCCTCCGACAGTGCGGCGCTCCCTCAGTACGGACCCTCCGACAGTGCAGCACTCCCTCAGTACTGACCCTCTAACAGTGCGGTGCTCCCTCAGTACTGACCCTCCGACAGTGCAGTGCTCCCTCAGTACTGACCCTCCGACAGTGCAGCACTCCCTCAGTACTGACCCTCCGACAGTGCGGTGCTCCCTCAGTACTGACCCTCCGACAGTGCAGCACTCCCTCAGTACTGACCCTCTTGACAGTGCAGCACTCCCTCAGTACTGAACCTCTAACAGTGTAGCACTCCCTCAGTACTGACCCTCTTGACAGTGCGGCACTCCCTCAGTTCTGACCCTCGTTGGCGTGCGGGAAGAGCGGGAGAGATTCCTGCTCAGCTGTGCCGTGGAAAGGACATTGGTGCATCTACCCAATCCCCACACTCGACCTAGAGAACCCAGGGAGCAGCAGCAGCAGTGAGGCAGGACTGAGAGAACCCAGGGAGCAGCAGCAGCAGTGAGACAGGACTGAGAGAACCCAGGGAGCAGCAGCAGCAGTGAGGCAG
Source organism: Isurus oxyrinchus (assembly GCA_026770705.1). Classification (NCBI taxonomy): domain Eukaryota; kingdom Metazoa; phylum Chordata; class Chondrichthyes; order Lamniformes; family Lamnidae; genus Isurus; species Isurus oxyrinchus. The sequence goes on from JANJGN010002051.1 coordinate 3,753, forward strand.
GACTGAGAGAACCCAGGGAGCAGCAGCAGCAGTGAGACAGGACTGAGAGAACTCAGGGAGCAGCAGTGAGACAGGACTGAGAGAACCCAGGGAGCAGCAGCAGCAGTGAGACAGGACTGAGAGAACCCAGGGAGCAGCAGCAGCAGTGAGACAGGACTGAGAGAACCCAGGGAGCAGCAGTGAGACAGGACTGAGAGAACCCAGGGAGCAGCAGCAGCAGTGAGACAGGACTGAGAGAACCCAGGGAGCAGCAGCAGCAGTCAGACAGGACTGAGAGAACCCAGGGAGCAGCAGCAGCAGTGAGACAGGACTGAGAGAACCCAGGGAGCAGCAGTGAGACAGGACTGAGAGAACCCAGGGAGCAGCAGCAGCAGTGAGACAGGACTGAGAGAACCCAGGGAGCAGCAGTGAGGCAGGACTGAGAGAACCCAGGGAGCAGCAGTGAGACAGGACTGAGAGAACCCAGGGAGCAGCAGCAGTGAGACAGGACTGAGAGAACCCAGGGAGCAGCAGCAGCAGTGAGACAGGACTGAGAGAACCCAGGGAGCAGCAGTGAGGCAGGACTGAGAGAACCCAGGGAGCAGCAGCAGCAGTGAGACAGGACTGAGAGAACCCAGGGAGCAGCAGTGAGACAGGACTGAGAGAACCCAGGGAGCTGCAGCAGCAGTGAGACAGGACTGAGAGAACCCAGGGAGCAGCAGCAGCAGTGAGACAGGACTGAGAGAACCCAGGGAGCAGCAGCAGCAGTGAGACAGGACTGAGAGAACCCAGGGAGCAGCAGCAGCAGTGAGACAGGACTGAGAGAACCCAGGGAGCAGCAGCAGCAGTGAGACAGGACTGAGAGAACCCAGGGAGCAGCAGCAGCAGTGAGACAGGACTGAGAGAACCCAGGGAGCAGCAGTGAGACAGGACTGAGAGAACCCAGGGAGCAGCAGTGAGGCAGGACTGAGAGAACCCAGGGAGCAGCAGTGAGACAGGACTGAGAGAACCCAGGGAGCAGCAGTGAGACAGGACTGAGAGAACCCAGGGAGCAGCAGCAGCAGTGAGACAGGACTGAGAGAACCCAGGGAGCAGCAGCAGCAGTGAGACAGGACTGAGAGAACCCAGGGAGCAGCAGCAGTGAGACAGGACTGAGAGAACCCAGGGAGCAGCAGTGAGGCAGGACTGAGAGAACCCAGGGAGCAGCAGCAGCGAGACAGGACTGAGAGAACCCAGGGAGCAGCAGCAGCAGTGAGACAGGACTGAGAGAACCCAGGGAGCAGCAGTGAGACAGGACTGAGAGAACCCAGGGAGCAGCAGCAGGAGTGAGACAGGACTGAGAGAACCCAGGGAGCAGCAGCAGTGAGACAGGACTGAGAGAACCCAGGGAGCAGCAGCAGCAGTGAGACAGGACTGAGAGAACCCAGGGAGCAGCAGCAGCAGTGAGACAGGACTGAGAGAACCCAGGGAGCAGCAGTGAGACAGGACTGAGAGAACCCAGGGAGCAGCAGTGAGACAGGACTGAGAGAACCCAGGGAGCAGCAGCAGCAGTGAGACAGGACTGAGAGAACCCAGGGAGCAGCAGTGAGACAGGACTGAGAGAACCAAGGGAGCAGCAGTGAGACAGGACTGAGAGAACCCAGGGAGCAGCAGTGAGACAGGACTGAGAGAACCCAGGGAGCAGCAGCAGCAGTGAGACAGGACTGAGAGAACCCAGGGAGCAGCAGCAGCAGTCAGACAGGACTGAGAGAACCCAGGGAGCAGCAGCAGCAGTGAGACAGGACTGACAGAACCCAGGGAGCAGCAGCAGCAGTGAGACAGGACTGAGAGAACCCAGGGAGCAGCGGTGAGGCAGGACTGAGAGAACCCAGGGAGCAGCAGCAGCAGTGAGACAGGACTGAGAGAACCCAGGGAGCAGCAGTGAGACAGGACTGAGAGAACCCAGGGAGCAGCAGTGAGACAGGACTGAGAGAACCCAGGGAGCAGCAGCAGCAGTGAGACAGGACTGAGAGAACCCAGGGAGCAGCAGCAGCAGTGAGACAGGACTGACAGAACCCAGGGAGCAGCAGCAGCAGTGAGACAGGACTGAGAGAACCCAGGGAGCAGCGGTGAGGCAGGACTGAGAGAACCCAGGGAGCAGCAGCAGCAGTGAGACAGGACTGAGAGAACCCAGGGAGCAGCAGCAACAGTGAGACAGGACTGAGAGAACCCAGGGAGCAGCAGCAGCAGTGAGACAGGACTGAGAGAACCCAGGGAGCAGCAGTGAGACAGGACTGAGAGAACCCAGGGAGCAGCAGCAGCAGTGAGACAGGACTGAGAGAACCCAGGGAGCAGCAGTGAGACAGGACTGAGAGAACCCAGGGAGCAGCAGCAGCAGTGAGGCAGGACTGAGAGAACCCAGGGAGCAGCAGTGAGACAGGACTGAGAGAACCCAGGGAGCAGCAGCAGCAGTGAGACAGGACTGAGAGAACCCAGGGAGCAGCAGCAGTGAGACAGGACTGAGAGAACCCAGGGAGCAGCAGCAGCAGTGAGACAGGACTGAGAGAACCCAGGGAGCAGCAGCAGCAGTGAGACAGGACTGAGAGAACCCAGGGAGCAGCAGCAGCAGTGAGACAGGACTGAGAGAACCCAGGGAGCAGCAGTGAGACAGGACTGAGAGAACCCAGGGAGCAGCAGCAGCAGTGAGACAGGACTGAGAGAACCCAGGGAGCAGCAGCAGCAGTGAGACAGGACTGAGAGAACCCAGGGAGCAGCAGCAGCAGTGAGACAGGACTGAGAGAACCCAGGGAGCAGCAGTGAGGCAGGACTGACAGAACCCAGGGAGCAGCAGCAGCAGTGAGACAGGACTGAGAGAACCCAGGGAGCAGCAGTGAGACAGGACTGAGAGAACCCAGGGAGCAGCAGCAGCAGTGAGGCAGGACTGAGAGAACCAAGGGAGCAGCAGCAGCAGTGAGACAGGACTGAGAGAACCCAGGGAGCAGCAGTGAGGCAGGACTGAGAGAACCCAGGGAGCAGCAGCAGCAGTGAGACAGGACTGAGAGAACCCAGGGAGCAGCAGCAGCAGTGAGGCAGGACTGAGAGAACCCAGGGAGCAGCAGCAGTGAGACAGGACTGAGAGAACCCAGGGAGCAGCAGCAGCAGTGAGGCAGGACTGAGAGAACCCAGGGAGCAGCAGTGAGACAGGACTGGGAGAACCCAGGGAGCAGCAGCAGCAGTGAGATAGGACTGAGAGAACCCAGGGAGCAGCAGTGAGACAGGACTGAGAGAACACAGGGAGCAGCAGCAGCAGTGAGACAGGACTGAGAGAACCCAGGGAGCAGCAGCAGCAGTGAGACAGGACTGAGAGAACCCAGGGAGCAGCAGCAGCAGTGAGACAGGACTGAGAGAACCCAGGGAGCAGCAGCAGCAGTGAGACAGGACTGAGAGAACCCAGGGAGCAGCAGCAGCAGTGAGACAGGACTGAGAGAACCGAGGGAGCAGCAGTGAGACAGGACTGAGAGAACCCAGGGAGCAGCAGCAGCAGTGAGACAGGACTGAGAGAACCCAGGGAGCAGCAGTGAGACAGGACTGAGAGAACCCAGGGAGCAGCAGCAGCAGTGAGACAGGACTGAGAGAACCCAGGGAGCAGCAGCAGCAGTGAGACAGGACTGAGAGAACCCAGGGAGCAGCAGTGAGACAGGACTGAGAGAACCCAGGGAGCAGCAGTGAGACAGGACTGAGAGAACCCAGGGAGCAGCAGTGAGACAGGACTGAGAGAACCCAGGGAGCAGCAGTGAGGCAGGACTGAGAGAACCCAGGGAGCAGCAGCAGCAGTGAGACAGGACTGAGAGAACCCAGGGAGCAGCAGCAGCAGTGAGGCAGGACTGAGAGAACCCAGGGAGCAGCAGTGAGACAGGACTGAGAGAACCCAGGGAGCAACAGCAGCAGTGTGACAGGACTGAGAGAACCCAGGGAGCAGCAGCAGCAGTGAGACAGGACTGAGAGAACCCAGGGAGCAGCAGCAGCAGTGAGACAGGACTGAGAGAACCCAGGGAGCAGCAGCAGCAGTGAGACAGGACTGAGAGAACCCAGGGAGCAGCAGCAGCAGTGAGACAGGACTGAGAGAACCCAGGGAGCAGCAGCAGCAGTGAGACAGGACTGAGAGAACCCAGGGAGCAGCAGCAGCAGTGAGACAGGACTGAGAGAACCCAGGGAGCAGCAGTGAGACAGGACTGAGAGAACCCAGGGAGCAGCAGCAGCAGTGAGACAGGACTGAGAGAACCCAGGGAGCAGCAGCAGCAGTGAGACAGGACTGAGAGAACCCAGGGAGCAGCAGCAGCAGTGAGACAGGACTGAGAGAACCCAGGGAGCAGCAGCAGCAGTGAGACAGGACTGAGAGAACCCAGGGAGCAGCAGCAGCAGTGAGACAGGACTGAGAGAACCCAGGGAGCAGCAGCAGCAGTGAGACAGGACTGAGAGAACCCAGGGAGCAGCAGCAGCAGTGAGACAGGACTGAGAGAACCCAGGGAGCAGCAGCAGCAGTGAGACAGGACTGAGAGAACCCAGGGAGCAGCAGCAGCAGTGAGACAGGACTGAGAGAACCCAGGGAGCAGCAGTGAGACAGGACTGAGAGAACACAGGGAGCAGCAGTGAGACAGGACTGAGAGAACCCAGGGAGCAGCAGCAGCAGTGAGACAGGACTGAGAGAACCCAGGGAGCAGCAGCAGCAGTGAGACAGGACTGAGAGAACCCAGGGAGCAGCAGCAGCAGTGAGACAGGACTGAGAGAACCCAGGGAGCAGCAGTGAGACAGGACTGAGAGAACCCAGGGAGCAGCAGTGAGACAGGACTGAGAGAACCCAGGGAGCAGCAGCAGCAGTGAGGCAGGACTGAGAGAACCCAGGGAGCAGCAGTGAGGCAGGACTGAGAGAACCCAGGGAGCAGCAGTGAGGCAGGACTGAGAGAACCCAGGGAGCAGCAGCAGCAGCAGTGAGACAGGACTGAGAGAACCCAGGGAGCAGCAGTGAGGCAGGACTGAGAGAACCCAGGGAGCAGCAGTGAGACAGGACTGAGAGAACCCAGGGAGCAGCAGCAGCAGTGAGACAGGACTGAGAGAACCCAGGGAGCAGCAGTGAGACAGGACTGAGAGAACCCAGGGAGCAGCAGTGAGACAGGACTGAGAGAACCCAGGGAGCAGCAGCTGCAGTGAGACAGGACTGAGAGAACCCAGGGAGCAGCAGCAGCAGTGAGACAGGACTGAGAGAACCCAGGGAGCAGCAGCAGCAGCAGTGAGACAGGACTGAGAGAACCCAGGGAGCAGCAGTGAGGCAGGACTGAGAGAACCCAGGGAGCAGCAGCAGCAGTGAGACAGGACTGAGAGAACCCAGGGAGCAGCAGCAGCAGTGAGACAGGACTGAGAGAACCCAGGGAGCAGCAGCAGCAGTGAGACAGGACTGAGAGAACCCAGGGAGAAGCAGTGAGACAGGACTGAGAGAACCCAGGGAGCAGCAGCAGCAGTGAGGCAGGACTGAGAGAACCAAGGGAGCAGCAGTGAGACAGGACTGAGAGAACCCAGGGAGCAGCAGCAGCAGTGAGACAGGACTGAGAGAACCCAGGGAGCAGTAGTGAGACAGGACTGAGAGAACCCAGGGAGCAGCAGCAGCAGTGAGACAGGACTGAGAGAACCCAGGGAGCAGCAGCAGCAGTGAGGCAGGACTGAGAGAACCCAGGGAGCAGCAGTGAGACAGGACTGAGAGAACACAGGGAGCAGCAGCAGCAGTGAGACAGGACTGAGAGAACCCAGGGAGCAGCAGTGAGGCAGGACTGAGAGAACCCAGGGAGCAGCAGCAGCAGTGAGACAGGACTGAGAGAACCCAGGGAGCAGCAGCAGCAGTGAGACAGGACTGAGAGAACCCAGGGAGCAGCAGTGAGGCAGGACTGAGAGAACCCAGGGAGCAGCAGTGAGGCAGGACTGAGAGAACCCAGGGAGCAGCAGCAGCAGTGAGACAGGACTGAGAGAACCCAGGGAGCAGCAGCAGCAGTGAGACAGGACTGAGAGAACCCAGGGAGCAGCAGTGAGGCAGGACTGAGAGAACCCAGGGAGCAGCAGCATCAGTGAGACAGGACTGAGAGAACCCAGGGAGCAGCAGCAGCAGTGAGGCAGGACTGAGAGAACCCAGGGAGCTGCAGCAGCAGTGAGGCAGGACTGAGAGAACCCAGGGAGCAGCAGCAGCAGTGAGGCAGGACTGAGAGAACCCAGGGAGCAGCAGTGAGACAGGACTGAGAGAACCCAGGGAGCAGCAGTGAGACAGGACTGAGAGAACCCAGGGAGCAGCAGCAGCAGTGAGACAGGACTGAGAGAACCCAGGGAGCAGCAGCAGCAGTGAGACAGGACTGAGAGAACCCAGGGAGCAGCAGCAGCAGTGAGGCAGGACTGAGAGAACCCAGGGAGCAGCAGTAGCAGTGAGACAGGACTGAGAGAACCCAGGGAGCAGCAGCAGCAGTGAGACAGGACTGAGAGAACCCAGGGAGCAGCAGCAGCAGTGAGACAGGACTGAGAGAACCCAGGGAGCAGCAGTGAGACAGGACTGAGAGAACCCAGGGAGCAGCAGCAGCAGTGAGACAGGACTGAGAGAACCGAGGGAGCAGCAGCAGCAGTGAGACAGGACTGAGAGAACCCAGGGAGCAGCAGCAGCAGTGAGACAGGACTGAGAGAACCCAGGGAGCAGCAGTGAGGCAGGACTGAGAGAACCCAGGGAGCAGCAGCAGCAGTGAGACAGGACTGAGAGAACCCAGGGAGCAGCAGTGAGACAGGACTGAGAGAACCCAGGGAGCAGCAGCAGCAGTGAGACAGGACTGAGAGAACCCAGGGAGCAGCAGCAGCAGTGAGACAGGACTGAGAGAACCCAGGGAGCAGCAGTGAGGCAGGACTGAGAGAACCCAGGGAGCAGCAGTGAGGCAGGACTGAGAGAACCCAGGGAGCAGCAGCAGCAGTGAGGCAGGACTGAGAGAACCCAGGGAGCAGCAGCAGCAGTGAGACAGGACTGAGAGAACCCAGGGAGCAGCAGTGAGGCAGGACTGAGAGAACCCAGGGAGCAGCAGTGAGACAGGACTGAGAGAACCCAGGGAGCAGCAGTGAGACAGGACTGAGAGAACCCAGGGAGCAGCAGCAGCAGTGAGACAGGACTGAGAGAACCCAGGGAGCAGCAGTGAGACAGGACTGAGAGAACCCAGGGAGCAGCAGTGAGACAGGACTGAGAGAACCCAGGGAGCAGCAGTGAGACAGGACTGAGAGAACCCAGGGAGCAGCAGTGAGACAGGACTGAGAGAACCCAGGGAGCAGCAGTGAGACAGGACTGAGAGAACCCAGGGAGCAGCAGTGAGACAGGACTGAGAGAACCCAGGGAGCAGCAGCAGCAGTGAGACAGGACTGAGAGAACCCAGGGAGCAGCAGCAGCAGTGAGACAGGACTGAGAGAACTCAGGGAGCAGCAGCAGCAGTGAGACAGGACTGAGAGAACCCAGGGAGCAGCAGTGAGACAGGACTGAGAGAACCCAGGGAGCAGCAGCAGCAGTGAGACAGGACTGAGAGAACCCAGGGAGCAGCAGTGAGACAGGACTGAGAGAACCCAGGGAGCAGCAGCAGCAGTGAGACAGGACTGAGAGAACCCAGGGAGCAGCAGTGAGGCAGGACTGAGAGAACCCAGGGAGCAGCAGCAGCAGTGAGACAGGACTGAGAGAACCCAGGGAGCAGCAGCAGCAGTGAGGCAGGACTGAGAGAACCCAGGGAGCTGCAGCAGCAGTGAGACAGGACTGAGAGAACCCAGGGAGCAGCAGTGAGGCAGGACTGAGAGAACCCAGGGAGCAGCAGTGAGACAGGACTGAGAGAACCCAGGGAGCAGCAGCAGCAGTGAGGCAGGACTGAGAGAACCCAGGGAGCAGCAGCAGCAGTGAGACAGGACTGAGAGAACCCAGGGAGCAGCAGCAGCAGTGAGGCAGGACTGAGAGAACCCAGGGAGCAGCAGGAGCAGTGAGACAGGACTGAGAGAACCCAGGGAGCAGCAGCAGCAGTGAGACAGGACTGAGAGAACCCAGGGAGCAGCAGCAGCAGTGAGACAGGACTGAGAGAACCCAGGGAGCGGCAGTGAGGCAGGACTGAGAGAACCCAGGGAGCAGCAGCAGCAGTGAGACAGGACTGAGAGAACCCAGGGAGCAGCAGCAGCAGTGAGACAGGACTGAGAGAACCCAGGGAGCAGCAGCAGCAGCAGTGAGGCAGGACTGAGAGAACCCAGGGAGCAGCAGTGAGGCAGGACTGAGAGAACCCAGGGAGCAGCAGCAGCAGTGAGACAGGACTGAGAGAACCCAGGGAGCAGCAGTGTGACAGGACTGAGAGAACCCAGGGAGCAGCAGCAGCAGTGAGACAGGACTGAGAGAACCCAGGGAGCAGCAGTGAGACAGGACTGAGAGAACCCAGGGAGCAGCAGTGAGGCAGGACTGAGAGAACCCAGGGAGCAGCAGCAGTGAGACAGGACTGAGAGAACCCAGGGAGCAGCAGTGAGACAGGACTGAGAGAACCCAGGGAGAAGCAGCAGCAGTGAGACAGGACTGAGAGAACCCAGGGAGCAGCAGTGAGACAGGACTGAGAGAACCCAGGGAGCAGCAGCAGCAGTGAGACAGGACTGAGAGAACCCAGGGAGCAGCAGTGAGGCAGGACTGAGAGAACCCAGGGAGCAGCAGTGAGACAGGACTGAGAGAACCCAGGGAGCAGCAGCAGCAGTGAGACAGGACTGAGAGAACCCAGGGAGCAGCAGTGAGACAGGACTGAGAGAACCCAGGGAGCAGCAGTGAGACAGGACTGAGAGAACCCAGGGAGCAGCAGCAGCAGTGAGACAGGACTGAGAGAACCCAGGGAGCAGCAGCAGCAGTGAGACAGGACTGAGAGAACCCAGGGAGCAGCAGCAGCAGCAGTGAGACAGGACTGAGAGAACCCAGGGAGCAGCAGTGAGGCAGGACTGAGAGAACCCAGGGAGCAGCAGCAGCAGTGAGACAGGACTGAGAGAACCCAGGGAGCAGCAGCAGCAGTGAGACAGGACTGAGAGAACCCAGGGAGCAGCAGCAGCAGTGAGACAGGACTGAGAGAACCCAGGGAGAAGCAGTGAGACAGGACTGAGAGAACCCAGGGAGCAGCAGCAGCAGTGAGGCAGGACTGAGAGAACCCAGGGAGCAGCAGTGAGACAGGACTGAGAGAACCCAGGGAGCAGCAGCAGCAGTGAGACAGGACTGAGAGAACCCAGGGAGCAGTAGTGAGACAGGACTGAGAGAACCCAGGGAGCAGCAGCAGATGTGAGACAGGACTGAGAGAACCCAGGGAGCAGCAGCAGCAGTGAGGCAGGACTGAGAGAACCCAGGGAGCAGCAGTGAGACAGGACTGAGAGAACCCAGGGAGCAGCAGCAGCAGTGAGACAGGACTGAGAGAACCCAGGGAGCAGCAGTGAGGCAGGACTGAGAGAACCCAGGGAGCAGCAGCAGCAGTGAGACAGGACTGAGAGAACCCAGGGAGCAGCAGCAGCAGTGAGACAGGACTGAGAGAACCCAGGGAGCAGCAGTGAGGCAGGACTGATAGAACCCAGGGAGCAGCAGTGAGGCAGGACTGAGAGAACCCAGGGAGCAGCAGCAGCAGTGAGACAGGACTGAGAGAACCCAGGGAGCAGCAGCAGCAGTGAGACAGGACTGAGAGAACCCAGGGAGCAGCAGTGAGGCAGGACTGAGAGAACCCAGGGAGCAGCAGCAGCAGTGAGACAGGACTGAGAGAACCCAGGGAGCAGCAGCAACACTGAGGCAGGACTGAGAGAACCCAGGGAGCTGCAGCAGCAGTGAGGCAGGACTGAGAGAACCCAGGGAGCAGCAGCAGCAGTGAGGCAGGACTGAGAGAACCCAGGGAGCAGCAGTGAGACAGGACTGAGAGAACCCAGGGAGCAGCAGTGAGACAGGACTGAGAGAACCCAGGGAGCAGCAGCAGCAGTGAGACAGGACTGAGAGAACCCAGGGAGCAGCAGCAGCAGTGAGACAGGACTGAGAGAACCCAGGGAGCAGCAGCAGCAGTGAGGCAGGACTGAGAGAACCCAGGGAGCAGCAGTAGCAGTGAGACAGGACTGAGAGAACCCAGGGAGCAGCAGCAGCAGTGAGACAGGACTGAGAGAACCCAGGGAGCAGCAGCAGCAGTGAGACAGGACTGAGAGAACCCAGGGAGCAGCAGTGAGACAGGACTGAGAGAACCCAGGGAGCAGCAGCAGCAGTGAGACAGGACTGAGAGAACCGAGGGAGCAGCAGCAGCAGTGAGACAGGACTGAGAGAACCCAGGGAGCAGCAGCAGCAGTGAGACAGGACTGAGAGAACCCAGGGAGCAGCAGCAGCAGTGAGACAGGACTGAGAGAACCCAGGGAGCAGCAGTGAGGCAGGACTGAGAGAACCCAGGGAGCAGCAGCAGCAGTGAGACAGGACTGAGAGAACCCAGGGAGCAGCAGTGAGACAGGACTGAGAGAACCCAGGGAGCAGCAGTGAGACAGGACTGAGAGAACCCAGGGAGCAGCAGCAGCAGTGAGGCAGGACTGAGAGAACCCAGGGAGCAGCAGCAGCAGTGAGACAGGACTGAGAGAACCGAGGGAGCAGCAGCAGCAGTGAGACAGGACTGAGAGAACCCAGGGAGCAGCAGCAGCAGTGAGACAGGACTGAGAGAACCCAGGGAGCAGCAGCAGCAGTGAGACAGGACTGAGAGAACCCAGGGAGCAGCAGTGAGGCAGGACTGAGAGAACCCAGGGAGCAGCAGCAGCAGTGAGACAGGACTGAGAGAACCCAGGGAGCAGCAGTGAGACAGGACTGAGAGAACCCAGGGAGCAGCAGCAGCAGTGACGCAGGACTGAGAGAACCCAGGGAGCAGCAGTGAGGCAGGACTGAGAGAACCCAGGGAGCAGCAGCAGCAGTGAGGCAGGACTGAGAGAACCCAGGGAGCAGCAGCAGCAGTGAGACAGGACTGAGAGAACCCAGGGAGCAGCAGTGAGGCAGGACTGAGAGAACCCAGGGAGCAGCAGTGAGACAGGACTGAGAGAACCCAGGGAGCAGCAGTGAGACAGGACTGAGAGAACCCAGGGAGCAGCAGCAGCAGTGAGACAGGACTGAGAGAACCCAGGGAGCAGCAGCAGCAGTGAGACAGGACTGAGAGAACCCAGGGAGCAGCAGCAGCAGTGAGACAGGACTGAGAGAACCCAGGGAGCAGCAGTGAGACAGGACTGAGAGAACCCAGGGAGCAGCAGTGAGACAGGACTGAGAGAACCCAGGGAGCAGCAGTGAGACAGGACTGAGAGAACCCAGGGAGCAGCAGTGAGACAGGACTGAGAGAACCCAGGGAGCAGCAGTGAGACAGGACTGAGAGAACCCAGGGAGCAGCAGCAGCAGTGAGACAGGACTGAGAGAACCCAGGGAGCAGCAGCAGTGAGACAGGACTGAGAGAACCCAGGGAGCAGCAGTGAGACAGGACTGAGAGAACCCAGGGAGCAGCAGTGAGACAGGACTGAGAGAACCCAGGGAGCAGCAGCAGCAGTGAGACAGGACTGAGAGAACCCAGGGAGCAGCAGCAGCAGTGAGACAGGACTGAGAGAACTCAGGGAGCAGCAGCAGCAGTGAGACAGGACTGAGAGAACCCAGGGAGCAGCAGTGAGACAGGACTGAGAGAACCCAGGGAGCAGCAGCAGCAGTGAGACAGGACTGAGAGAACCCAGGGAGCAGCAGTGAGACAGGACTGAGAGAACCCAGGGAGCAGCAGCAGCAGTGAGACAGGACTGAGAGAACCCAGGGAGCAGCAGCAGCAGTGAGACAGGACTGAGAGAACCCAGGGAGCAGCAGTGAGACAGGACTGAGAGAACCCAGGGAGCAGCAGCAGCAGTGAGGCAGGACTGAGAGAACCCAGGGAGCAGCAGTGAGGCAGGACTGAGAGAACCCAGGGAGCAGCAGCAGCAGTGAGGCAGGACTGAGAGAACCCAGGGAGCAGCAGTGAGGCAGGACTGAGAGAACCCAGGGAGCAGCAGCAGCAGTGAGACAGGACTGAGAGAACCCAGGGAGCAGCAGCAGCAGTGAGGCAGGACTGAGAGAACCCAGGGAGCTGCAGCAGCAGTGAGGCAGGACTGAGAGAACCCAGGGAGCAGCAGCAGCAGTGAGACAGGACTGAGAGAACCCAGGGAGCAGCAGCAGCAGTGAGGCAGGACTGAGAGAACCCAGGGAGCAGCAGGAGCAGTGAGACAGGACTGAGAGAACCCAGGGAGCAGCAGCAGCAGTGAGACAGGACTGAGAGAACCCAGGGAGCAGCAGCAGCAGTGAGACAGGACTGAGAGAACCCAGGGAGCAGCAGTGAGGCAGGACTGAGAGAACCCAGGGAGCAGCAGCAGCAGTGAGACAGGACTGAGAGAACCCAGGGAGCAGCAGCAGCAGTGAGACAGGACTGAGAGAACCCAGGGAGCAGCAGCAGCAGTGAGACAGGACTGAGAGAACCCAGGGAGCAGCAGTGAGACAGGACTGAGAGAACCCAGGGAGCAGCAGTGAGGCAGGACTGAGAGAACCCAGGGAGCAGCAGCAGTGAGACAGGACTGAGAGAACCCAGGGAGCAGCAGTGAGACAGGACTGAGAGAACCCAGGGAGAAGCAGCAGCAGTGAGACAGGACTGAGAGAACCCAGGGAGCAGCAGTGAGACAGGACTGAGAGAACCCAGGGAGCAGCAGCAGCAGTGAGACAGGACTGAGAGAACCCAGGGAGCAGCAGTGAGGCAGGACTGAGAGAACCCAGGGAGCAGCAGTGAGACAGGACTGAGAGAACCCAGGGAGCAGCAGCAGCAGTGAGACAGGACTGAGAGAACCCAGGGAGCAGCAGTGAGACAGGACTGAGAGAACCCAGGGAGCAGCAGTGAGACAGGACTGAGAGAACCCAGGGAGCAGCAGCAGCAGTGAGACAGGACTGAGAGAACCCAGGGAGCAGCAGCAGCAGTGAGACAGGACTGAGAGAACCCAGGGAGCAGCAGCAGCAGCAGTGAGACAGGACTGAGAGAACCCAGGGAGCAGCAGTGAGGCAGGACTGAGAGAACCCAGGGAGCAGCAGCAGCAGTGAGACAGGACTGAGAGAACCCAGGGAGCAGCAGCAGCAGTGAGACAGGACTGAGAGAACCCAGGGAGCAGCAGCAGCAGTGAGACAGGACTGAGAGAACCCAGGGAGAAGCAGTGAGACAGGACTGAGAGAACCCAGGGAGCAGCAGCAGCAGTGAGGCAGGACTGAGAGAACCCAGGGAGCAGCAGTGAGACAGGACTGAGAGAACCCAGGGAGCAGCAGCAGCAGTGAGACAGGACTGAGAGAACCCAGGGAGCAGTAGTGAGACAGGACTGAGAGAACCCAGGGAGCAGCAGCAGCAGTGAGACAGGACTGAGAGAACCCAGGGAGCAGCAGCAGCAGTGAGGCAGGACTGAGAGAACCCAGGGAGCAGCAGTGAGACAGGACTGAGAGAACCCAGGGAGCAGCAGCAGCAGTGAGACAGGACTGAGAGAACCCAGGGAGCAGCAGTGAGGCAGGACTGAGAGAACCCAGGGAGCTGCAGCAGCAGTGAGACAGGACTGAGAGAACCCTGGGAGCAGCAGCAGCAGTGAGACAGGACTGAGAGAACCCAGGGAGCAGCAGCAGCAGTGAGACAGGACTGAGAGAACCCAGGGAGCAGCAGTGAGGCAGGACTGATAGAACCCAGGGAGCAGCAGTGAGGCAGGACTGAGAGAACCCAGGGAGCAGCAGCAGCAGTGAGACAGGACTGAGAGAACCCAGGGAGCAGCAGCAGCAGTGAGACAGGACTGAGAGAACCCAGGGAGCAGCAGTGAGGCAGGACTGAGAGAACCCAGGGAGCAGCAGCAGCAGTGAGACAGGACTGAGAGAACCCAGGGAGCAGCAGCAGCACTGAGGCAGGACTGAGAGAACCCAGGGAGCTGCAGCAGCAGTGAGGCAGGACTGAGAGAACCCAGAGAGCAGCAGCAGCAGTGAGGCAGGACTGAGAGAACCCAGGGAGCAGCAGTGAGACAGGACTGAGAGAACCCAGGGAGCAGCAGTGAGACAGGACTGAGAGAACCCAGGGAGCAGCAGCAGCAGTGAGACAGGACTGAGAGAACCCAGGGAGCAGCAGCAGCAGTGAGACAGGACTGAGAGAACCCAGGGAGCAGCAGCAGCAGTGAGGCAGGACTGAGAGAACCCAGGGAGCAGCAGTAGCAGTGAGACAGGACTGAGAGAACCCAGGGAGCAGCAGCAGCAGTGAGACAGGACTGAGAGAACCCAGGGAGCAGCAGCAGCAGTGAGACAGGACTGAGAGAACCCAGGGAGCAGCAGTGAGACAGGACTGAGAGAACCCAGGGAGCAGCAGCAGCAGCAGTGAGACAGGACTGAGAGAACCCAGGGAGCAGCAGTGAGGCAGGACTGAGAGAACCCAGGGAGCAGCAGCAGCAGTGAGACAGGACTGAGAGAACCCAGGGAGCAGCAGCAGCAGTGAGACAGGACTGAGAGAACCCAGGGAGCAGCAGCAGCAGTGAGACAGGACTGAGAGAACCCAGGGAGAAGCAGTGAGACAGGACTGAGAGAACCCAGGGAGCAGCAGCAGCAGTGAGGCAGGACTGAGAGAACCCAGGGAGCAGCAGTGAGACAGGACTGAGAGAACCCAGGGAGCAGCAGCAGCAGTGAGACAGGACTGAGAGAACCCAGGGAGCAGTAGTGAGACAGGACTGAGAGAACCCAGGGAGCAGCAGCAGATGTGAGACAGGACTGAGAGAACCCAGGGAGCAGCAGCAGCAGTGAGGCAGGACTGAGAGAACCCAGGGAGCAGCAGTGAGACAGGACTGAGAGAACCCAGGGAGCAGCAGCAGCAGTGAGACAGGACTGAGAGAACCCAGGGAGCAGCAGTGAGGCAGGACTGAGAGAACCCAGGGAGCAGCAGCAGCAGTGAGACAGGACTGAGAGAACCCAGGGAGCAGCAGCAGCAGTGAGACAGGACTGAGAGAACCCAGGGAGCAGCAGTGAGGCAGGACTGATAGAACCCAGGGAGCAGCAGTGAGGCAGGACTGAGAGAACCCAGGGAGCAGCAGCAGCAGTGAGACAGGACTGAGAGAACCCAGGGAGCAGCAGCAGCAGTGAGACAGGACTGAGAGAACCCAGGGAGCAGCAGTGAGGCAGGACTGAGAGAACCCAGGGAGCAGCAGCAGCAGTGAGACAGGACTGAGAGAACCCAGGGAGCAGCAGCAGCACTGAGGCAGGACTGAGAGAACCCAGGGAGCTGCAGCAGCAGTGAGGCAGGACTGAGAGAACCCAGGGAGCAGCAGCAGCAGTGAGGCAGGACTGAGAGAACCCAGGGAGCAGCAGTGAGACAGGACTGAGAGAACCCAGGGAGCAGCAGTGAGACAGGACTGAGAGAACCCAGGGAGCAGCAGCAGCAGTGAGACAGGACTGAGAGAACCCAGGGAGCAGCAGCAGCAGTGAGACAGGACTGAGAGAACCCAGGGAGCAGCAGCAGCAGTGAGGCAGGACTGAGAGAACCCAGGGAGCAGCAGTAGCAGTGAGACAGGACTGAGAGAACCCAGGGAGCAGCAGCAGCAGTGAGACAGGACTGAGAGAACCCAGGGAGCAGCAGCAGCAGTGAGACAGGACAGAGAGAACCCAGGGAGCAGCAGTGAGACAGGACTGAGAGAACCCAGGGAGCAGCAGCAGCAGTGAGACAGGACTGAGAGAACCGAGGGAGCAGCAGCAGCAGTGAGACAGGACTGAGAGAACCCAGGGAGCAGCAGCAGCAGTGAGACAGGACTGAGAGAACCCAGGGAGCAGCAGCAGCAGTGAGACAGGACTGAGAGAACCCAGGGAGCAGCAGTGAGGCAGGACTGAGAGAACCCAGGGAGCAGCAGCAGCAGTGAGACAGGACTGAGAGAACCCAGGGAGCAGCAGTGAGACAGGACTGAGAGAACCCAGGGAGCAGCAGTGAGACAGGACTGAGAGAACCCAGGGAGCAGCAGCAGCAGTGAGGCAGGACTGAGAGAACCCAGGGAGCAGCAGCAGCAGTGAGACAGGACTGAGAGAACCGAGGGAGCAGCAGCAGCAGTGAGACAGGACTGAGAGAACCCAGGGAGCAGCAGCAGCAGTGAGACAGGACTGAGAGAACCCAGGGAGCAGCAGCAGCAGTGAGACAGGACTGAGAGAACCCAGGGAGCAGCAGTGAGGCAGGACTGAGAGAACCCAGGGAGCAGCAGCAGCAGTGAGACAGGACTGAGAGAACCCAGGGAGCAGCAGTGAGACAGGACTGAGAGAACCCAGGGAGCAGCAGCAGCAGTGAGACAGGACTGAGAGAACCCAGGGAGCAGCAGCAGCAGTGAGACAGGACTGAGAGAACCCAGGGAGCAGCAGTGAGGCAGGACTGAGAGAACCCAGGGAGCAGCAGTGAGGCAGGACTGAGAGAACCCAGGGAGCAGCAGCAGCAGTGAGGCAGGACTGAGAGAACCCAGGGAGCAGCAGCAGCAGTGAGACAGGACTGAGAGAACCCAGGGAGCAGCAGTGAGGCAGGACTGAGAGAACCCAGGGAGCAGCAGTGAGACAGGACTGAGAGAACCCAGGGAGCAGCAGTGAGACAGGACTGAGAGAACCCAGGGAGCAGCAGCAGCAGTGAGACAGGACTGAGAGAACCCAGGGAGCAGCAGCAGCAGTGAGACAGGACTGAGAGAACCCAGGGAGCAGCAGCAGCAGTGAGACAGGACTGAGAGAACCCAGGGAGCAGCAGTGAGACAGGACTGAGAGAACCCAGGGAGCAGCAGTGAGACAGGACTGAGAGAACCCAGGGAGCAGCAGTGAGACAGGACTGAGAGAACCCAGGGAGCAGCAGTGAGACAGGACTGAGAGAACCCAGGGAGCAGCAGTGAGACAGGACTGAGAGAACCCAGGGAGCAGCAGCAGCAGTGAGACAGGACTGAGAGAACCCAGGGAGCAGCAGCAGTGAGACAGGACTGAGAGAACCCAGGGAGCAGCAGTGAGACAGGACTGAGAGAACCCAGGGAGCAGCAGTGAGACAGGACTGAGAGAACCCAGGGAGCAGCAGCAGCAGTGAGACAGGACTGAGAGAACCCAGGGAGCAGCAGCAGCAGTGAGACAGGACTGAGAGAACTCAGGGAGCAGCAGCAGCAGTGAGACAGGACTGAGAGAACCCAGGGAGCAGCAGTGAGACAGGACTGAGAGAACCCAGGGAGCAGCAGCAGCAGTGAGACAGGACTGAGAGAACCCAGGGAGCAGCAGTGAGACAGGACTGAGAGAACCCAGGGAGCAGCAGCAGCAGTGAGACAGGACTGAGAGAACCCAGGGAGCAGCAGCAGCAGTGAGACAGGACTGAGAGAACCCAGGGAGCAGCAGTGAGACAGGACTGAGAGAACCCAGGGAGCAGCAGCAGCAGTGAGGCAGGACTGAGAGAACCCAGGGAGCAGCAGTGAGGCAGGACTGAGAGAACCCAGGGAGCAGCAGCAGCAGTGAGGCAGGACTGAGAGAACCCAGGGAGCAGCAGTGAGGCAGGACTGAGAGAACCCAGGGAGCAGCAGCAGCAGTGAGACAGGACTGAGAGAACCCAGGGAGCAGCAGCAGCAGTGAGGCAGGACTGAGAGAACCCAGGGAGCTGCAGCAGCAGTGAGGCAGGACTGAGAGAACCCAGGGAGCAGCAGCAGCAGTGAGACAGGACTGAGAGAACCCAGGGAGCAGCAGCAGCAGTGAGGCAGGACTGAGAGAACCCAGGGAGCAGCAGGAGCAGTGAGACAGGACTGAGAGAACCCAGGGAGCAGCAGCAGCAGTGAGACAGGACTGAGAGAACCCAGGGAGCAGCAGCAGCAGTGAGACAGGACTGAGAGAACCCAGGGAGCGGCAGTGAGGCAGGACTGAGAGAACCCAGGGAGCAGCAGCAGCAGTGAGACAGGACTGAGAGAACCCAGGGAGCAGCAGCAGCAGTGAGACAGGACTGAGAGAACCCAGGGAGCAGCAGCAGCAGTGAGACAGGACTGAGAGAACCCAGGGAGCAGCAGTGAGACAGGACTGAGAGAACCCAGGGAGCAGCAGTGAGGCAGGACTGAGAGAACCCAGGGAGCAGCAGCAGTGAGACAGGACTGAGAGAACCCAGGGAGCAGCAGTGAGACAGGACTGAGAGAACCCAGGGAGAAGCAGCAGCAGTGAGACAGGACTGAGAGAACCCAGGGAGCAGCAGTGAGACAGGACTGAGAGAACCCAGGGAGCAGCAGCAGCAGTGAGACAGGACTGAGAGAACCCAGGGAGCAGCAGTGAGGCAGGACTGAGAGAACCCAGGGAGCAGCAGTGAGACAGGACTGAGAGAACCCAGGGAGCAGCAGCAGCAGTGAGACAGGACTGAGAGAACCCAGGGAGCAGCAGTGAGACAGGACTGAGAGAACCCAGGGAGCAGCAGTGAGACAGGACTGAGAGAACCCAGGGAGCAGCAGCAGCAGTGAGACAGGACTGAGAGAACCCAGGGAGCAGCAGCAGCAGTGAGACAGGACTGAGAGAACCCAGGGAGCAGCAGCAGCAGCAGTGAGACAGGACTGAGAGAACCCAGGGAGCAGCAGTGAGGCAGGACTGAGAGAACCCAGGGAGCAGCAGCAGCAGTGAGACAGGACTGAGAGAACCCAGGGAGCAGCAGCAGCAGTGAGACAGGACTGAGAGAACCCAGGGAGCAGCAGCAGCAGTGAGACAGGACTGAGAGAACCCAGGGAGAAGCAGTGAGACAGGACTGAGAGAACCCAGGGAGCAGCAGCAGCAGTGAGGCAGGACTGAGAGAACCCAGGGAGCAGCAGTGAGACAGGACTGAGAGAACCCAGGGAGCAGCAGCAGCAGTGAGACAGGACTGAGAGAACCCAGGGAGCAGTAGTGAGACAGGACTGAGAGAACCCAGGGAGCAGCAGCAGCAGTGAGACAGGACTGAGAGAACCCAGGGAGCAGCAGCAGCAGTGAGGCAGGACTGAGAGAACCCAGGGAGCAGCAGTGAGACAGGACTGAGAGAACCCAGGGAGCAGCAGCAGCAGTGAGACAGGACTGAGAGAACCCAGGGAGCAGCAGTGAGGCAGGACTGAGAGAACCCAGGGAGCTGCAGCAGCAGTGAGACAGGACTGAGAGAACCCTGGGAGCAGCAGCAGCAGTGAGACAGGACTGAGAGAACCCAGGGAGCAGCAGCAGCAGTGAGACAGGACTGAGAGAACCCAGGGAGCAGCAGTGAGGCAGGACTGATAGAACCCAGGGAGCAGCAGTGAGGCAGGACTGAGAGAACCCAGGGAGCAGCAGCAGCAGTGAGACAGGACTGAGAGAACCCAGGGAGCAGCAGCAGCAGTGAGACAGGACTGAGAGAACCCAGGGAGCAGCAGTGAGGCAGGACTGAGAGAACCCAGGGAGCAGCAGCAGCAGTGAGACAGGACTGAGAGAACCCAGGGAGCAGCAGCAGCACTGAGGCAGGACTGAGAGAACCCAGGGAGCTGCAGCAGCAGTGAGGCAGGACTGAGAGAACCCAGAGAGCAGCAGCAGCAGTGAGGCAGGACTGAGAGAACCCAGGGAGCAGCAGTGAGACAGGACTGAGAGAACCCAGGGAGCAGCAGTGAGACAGGACTGAGAGAACCCAGGGAGCAGCAGCAGCAGTGAGACAGGACTGAGAGAACCCAGGGAGCAGCAGCAGCAGTGAGACAGGACTGAGAGAACCCAGGGAGCAGCAGCAGCAGTGAGGCAGGACTGAGAGAACCCAGGGAGCAGCAGTAGCAGTGAGACAGGACTGAGAGAACCCAGGGAGCAGCAGCAGCAGTGAGACAGGACTGAGAGAACCCAGGGAGCAGCAGCAGCAGTGAGACAGGACTGAGAGAACCCAGGGAGCAGCAGTGAGACAGGACTGAGAGAACCCAGGGAGCAGCAGCAGCAGTGAGACAGGACTGAGAGAACCGAGGGAGCAGCAGCAGCAGTGAGACAGGACTGAGAGAACCCAGGGAGCAGCAGCAGCAGTGAGACAGGACTGAGAGAACCCAGGGAGCAGCAGTGAGGCAGGACTGAGAGAACCCAGGGAGCACCAGCAGCAGTGAGACAGGACTGAGAGAACCCAGGGAGCAGCAGTGAGACAGGACTGAGAGAACCCAGGGAGCAGCAGCAGCAGTGAGACAGGACTGAGAGAACCCAGGGAGCAGCAGCAGCAGTGAGACAGGACTGAGAGAACCCAGGGAGCAGCAGTGAGGCAGGACTGAGAGAACCCAGGGAGCAGCAGTGAGACAGGACTGAGAGAACCCAGGGAGCAGCAGTGAGACAGGACTGAGAGAACCCAGGGAGCAGCAGCAGCAGTGAGACAGGACTGAGAGAACCCAGGGAGCAGCAGTGAGACAGGACTGAGAGAACCCAGGGAGCAGCAGTGAGACAGGACTGAGAGAACCCAGGGAGCAGCAGTGAGACAGGACTGAGAGAACCCAGGGAGCAGCAGTGAGACAGGACTGAGAGAACCCAGGGAGCAGCAGTGAGACAGGACTGAGAGAACCCAGGGAGCAGCAGTGAGACAGGACTGAGAGAACCCAGGGAGCAGCAGCAGCAGTGAGACAGGACTGAGAGAACCCAGGGAGCAGCAGCAGCAGTGAGACAGGACTGAGAGAACTCAGGGAGCAGCAGCAGCAGTGAGACAGGACTGAGAGAACCCAGGGAGCAGCAGTGAGACAGGACTGAGAGAACCCAGGGAGCAGCAGCAGCAGTGAGACAGGACTGAGAGAACCCAGGGAGCAGCAGTGAGACAGGACTGAGAGAACCCAGGGAGCAGCAGCAGCAGTGAGACAGGACTGAGAGAACCCAGGGAGCAGCAGCAGCAGTGAGACAGGACTGAGAGAACCCAGGGAGCAGCAGTGAGGCAGGACTGAGAGAACCCAGGGAGCAGCAGCAGCAGTGAGACAGGACTGAGAGAACCCAGGGAGCAGCAGCAGCAGTGAGGCAGGACTGAGAGAACCCAGGGAGCTGCAGCAGCAGTGAGGCAGGACTGAGAGAACCCAGGGAGCAGCAGCAGCAGTGAGACAGGACTGAGAGAACCCAGGGAGCAGCAGCAGCAGTGAGGCAGGACTGAGAGAACCCAGGGAGCAGCAGGAGCAGTGAGACAGGACTGAGAGAACCCAGGGAGCAGCAGCAGCAGTGAGACAGGACTGAGAGAACCCAGGGAGCAGCAGCAGCAGTGAGACAGGACTGAGAGAACCCAGGGAGCAGCAGCAGCAGTGAGACAGGACTGAGAGAACCCAGGGAGCAGCAGTGAGGCAGGACTGAGAGAACCCAGGGAGCAGCAGTGAGACAGGACTGAGAGAACCCAGGGAGCAGCAGCAGCAGTGAGGCAGGACTGAGAGAACCCAGGGAGCAGCAGCAGCAGTGAGACAGGACTGAGAGAACCCAGGGAGCAGCAGTGAGGCAGGACTGAGAGATCCCAGGGAGCAGCAGTGAGACAGGACTGAGAGAACCCAGGGAGCAGCAGTGAGACAGGACTGAGAGAACCCAGGGAGCAGCAGCAGCAGTGAGACAGGACTGAGAGAACCCAGGGAGCAGCAGTGAGACAGGACTGAGAGAACCCAGGGAGCAGCAGTGAGACAGGACTGAGAGAACCCAGGGAGCAGCAGTGAGACAGGACTGAGAGAACCCAGGGAGCAGCAGTGAGACAGGACTGAGAGAACCCAGGGAGCAGCAGTGAGACAGGACTGAGAGAACCCAGGGAGCAGCAGTGAGACAGGACTGAGAGAACCCAGGGAGCAGCAGCAGCAGTGAGACAGGACTGAGAGAACCCAGGGAGCAGCAGCAGCAGTGAGACAGGACTGAGAGAACTCAGGGAGCAGCAGCAGCAGTGAGACAGGACTGAGAGAACCCAGGGAGCAGCAGTGAGACAGGACTGAGAGAACCCAGGGAGCAGCAGCAGCAGTGAGACAGGACTGAGAGAACCCAGGGAGCAGCAGTGAGACAGGACTGAGAGAACCCAGGGAGCAGCAGCAGCAGTGAGACAGGACTGAGAGAACCCAGGGAGCAGCAGTGAGGCAGGACTGAGAGAACCCAGGGAGCAGCAGCAGCAGTGAGACAGGACTGAGAGAACCCAGGGAGCAGCAGCAGCAGTGAGGCAGGACTGAGAGAACCCAGGGAGCTGCAGCAGCAGTGAGGCAGGACTGAGAGAACCCAGGGAGCAGCAGCAGCAGTGAGACAGGACTGAGAGAACCCAGGGAGCAGCAGCAGCAGTGAGGCAGGACTGAGAGAACCCAGGGAGCAGCAGGAGCAGTGAGACAGGACTGAGAGAACCCAGGGAGCAGCAGCAGCAGTGAGACAGGACTGAGAGAACCCAGGGAGCAGCAGCAGCAGTGAGACAGGACTGAGAGAACCCAGGGAGCGGCAGTGAGGCAGGACTGAGAGAACCCAGGGAGCAGCAGCAGCAGTGAGACAGGACTGAGAGAACCCAGGGAGCAGCAGCAGCAGTGAGACAGGACTGAGAGAACCCAGGGAGCAGCAGCAGCAGTGAGGCAGGACTGAGAGAACCCAGGGAGCAGCAGTGAGGCAGGACTGAGAGAACCTAGGGAGCAGCAGCAGCAGTGAGACAGGACTGAGAGAACCCAGGGAGCAGCAGTGTGACAGGACTGAGAGAACCCAGGGAGCAGCAGCAGCAGTGAGACAGGACTGAGAGAACCCAGGGAGCAGCAGTGAGACAGGACTGAGAGAACCCAGGGAGCAGCAGTGAGGCAGGACTGAGAGAACCCAGGGAGCAGCAGCAGTGAGACAGGACTGAGAGAACCCAGGGAGCAGCAGTGAGACAGGACTGAGAGAACCCAGGGAGAAGCAGCAGCAGTGAGACAGGACTGAGAGAACCCAGGGAGCAGCAGTGAGACAGGACTGAGAGAACCCAGGGAGCAGCAGCAGCAGTGAGACAGGACTGAGAGAACCCAGGGAGCAGCAGTGAGGCAGGACTGAGAGAACCCAGGGAGCAGCAGTGAGACAGGACTGAGAGAACCCAGGGAGCAGCAGCAGCAGTGAGACAGGACTGAGAGAACCCAGGGAGCAGCAGTGAGACAGGACTGAGAGAACCCAGGGAGCAGCAGTGAGACAGGACTGAGAGAACCCAGGGAGCAGCAGCAGCAGTGAGACAGGACTGAGAGAACCCAGGGAGCAGCAGCAGCAGTGAGACAGGACTGAGAGAACCCAGGGAGCAGCAGCAGCAGCAGTGAGACAGGACTGAGAGAACCCAGGGAGCAGCAGTGAGGCAGGACTGAGAGAACCCAGGGAGCAGCAGCAGCAGTGAGACAGGACTGAGAGAACCCAGGGAGCAGCAGCAGCAGTGAGACAGGACTGAGAGAACCCAGGGAGCAGCAGCAGCAGTGAGACAGGACTGAGAGAACCCAGGGAGAAGCAGTGAGACAGGACTGAGAGAACCCAGGGAGCAGCAGCAGCAGTGAGGCAGGACTGAGAGAACCCAGGGAGCAGCAGTGAGACAGGACTGAGAGAACCCAGGGAGCAGCAGCAGCAGTGAGACAGGACTGAGAGAACCCAGGGAGCAGTAGTGAGACAGGACTGAGAGAACCCAGGGAGCAGCAGCAGCAGTGAGACAGGACTGAGAGAACCCAGGGAGCAGCAGCAGCAGTGAGGCAGGACTGAGAGAACCCAGGGAGCAGCAGTGAGACAGGACTGAGAGAACCCAGGGAGCAGCAGCAGCAGTGAGACAGGACTGAGAGAACCCAGGGAGCAGCAGTGAGGCAGGACTGAGAGAACCCAGGGAGCAGCAGCAGCAGTGAGACAGGACTGAGAGAACCCAGGGAGCAGCAGCAGCAGTGAGACAGGACTGAGAGAACCCAGGGAGCAGCAGTGAGACAGGACTGAGAGAACCCAGGGAGCAGCAGCAGCAGTGAGACAGGACTGAGAGAACCCAGGGAGCAGCAGTGAGGCAGGACTGATAGAACCCAGGGAGCAGCAGTGAGGCAGGACTGAGAGAACCCAGGGAGCAGCAGCAGCAGTGAGACAGGACTGAGAGAACCCAGGGAGCAGCAGCAGCAGTGAGACAGGACTGAGAGAACCCAGGGAGCAGCAGTGAGGCAGGACTGAGAGAACCCAGGGAGCAGCAGCAGCAGTGAGACAGGACTGAGAGAACCCAGGGAGCAGCAGCAGCACTGAGGCAGGACTGAGAGAACCCAGGGAGCTGCAGCAGCAGTGAGGCAGGACTGAGAGAACCCAGGGAGCAGCAGCAGCAGTGAGGCAGGACTGAGAGAACCCAGGGAGCAGCAGTGAGACAGGACTGAGAGAACCCAGGGAGCAGCAGTGAGACAGGACTGAGAGAACCCAGGGAGCAGCAGCAGCAGTGAGACAGGACTGAGAGAACCCAGGGAGCAGCAGCAGCAGTGAGACAGGACTGAGAGAACCCAGGGAGCAGCAGCAGCAGTGAGGCAGGAATGAGAGAACCCAGGGAGCAGCAGTAGCAGTGAGACAGGACTGAGAGAACCCAGGGAGCAGCAGCAGCAGTGAGACAGGACTGAGAGAACCCAGGGAGCAGCAGCAGCAGTGAGACAGGACTGAGAGAACCCAGGGAGCAGCAGTGAGACAGGACTGAGAGAACCCAGGGAGCAGCAGCAGCAGTGAGGCAGGACTGAGAGAACCCAGGGAGCAGCAGCAGCAGTGAGACAGGACTGAGAGAACCCAGGGAGCAGCAGCAGCAGTGAGACAGGACTGAGAGAACCCAGGGAGCAGCAGCAGCAGTGAGACAGGACTGAGAGAACCCAGGGAGCAGCAGTGAGGCAGGACTGAGAGAACCCAGGGAGCAGCAGCAGCAGTGAGACAGGAATGAGAGAACCCAGGGAGCAGCAGTGAGACAGGACTGAGAGAACCCAGGGAGCAGCAGTGAGACAGGACTGAGAGAACCCAGGGAGCAGCAGCAGCAGTGAGGCAGGACTGAGAGAACCCAGGGAGCAGCAGCAGCAGTGAGACAGGACTGAGAGAACCGAGGGAGCAGCAGCAGCAGTGAGACAGGACTGAGAGAACCCAGGGAGCAGCAGCAGCAGTGAGACAGGACTGAGAGAACCCAGGGAGCAGCAGCAGCAGTGAGACAGGACTGAGAGAACCCAGGGAGCAGCAGTGAGGCAGGACTGAGAGAACCCAGGGAGCAGCAGCAGCAGTGAGACAGGACTGAGAGAACCCAGGGAGCAGCAGTGAGACAGGACTGAGAGAACCCAGGGAGCAGCAGCAGCAGTGAGACAGGACTGAGAGAACCCAGGGAGCAGCAGCAGCAGTGAGACAGGACTGAGAGAACCCAGGGAGCAGCAGTGAGGCAGGACTGAGAGAACCCAGGGAGCAGCAGTGAGGCAGGACTGAGAGAACCCAGGGAGCAGCAGCAGCAGTGAGGCAGGACTGAGAGAACCCAGGGAGCAGCAGCAGCAGTGAGACAGAACTGAGAGAACCCAGGGAGCAGCAGTGAGGCAGGACTGAGAGAACCCAGGGAGCAGCAGTGAGACAGGACTGAGAGAACCCAGGGAGCAGCAGTGAGACAGGACTGAGAGAACCCAGGGAGCAGCAGCAGTAGTGAGACAGGACTGAGAGAACCCAGGGAGCAGCAGTGAGACAGGACTGAGAGAACCCAGGGAGCAGCAGTGAGACAGGACTGAGAGAACCCAGGGAGCAGCAGTGAGACAGGACTGAGAGAACCCAGGGAGCAGCAGTGAGACAGGACTGAGAGAACCCAGGGAGCAGCAGTGAGACAGGACTGAGAGAACCCAGGGAGCAGCAGCAGCAGTGAGACAGGACTGAGAGAACCCAGGGAGCAGCAGCAGTGAGACAGGACTGAGAGAACCCAGGGAGCAGCAGTGAGACAGGACTGAGAGAACCCAGGGAGCAGCAGTGAGACAGGACTGAGAGAACCCAGGGAGCAGCAGCAGCAGTGAGACAGGACTGAGAGAACCCAGGGAGCAGCAGCAGCAGTGAGACAGGACTGAGAGAACTCAGGGAGCAGCAGCAGCAGTGAGACAGGACTGAGAGAACCCAGGGAGCAGCAGTGAGACAGGACTGAGAGAACCCAGGGAGCAGCAGCAGCAGTGAGACAGGACTGAGAGAACCCAGGGAGCAGCAGTGAGACAGGACTGAGAGAACCCAGGGAGCAGCAGCAGCAGTGAGACAGGACTGAGAGAACCCAGGGAGCAGCAGTGAGGCAGGACTGAGAGAACCCAGGGAGCAGCAGCAGCAGTGAGACAGGACTGAGAGAACCCAGGGAGCAGCAGCAGCAGTGAGGCAGGACTGAGAGAACCCAGGGAGCTGCAGCAGCAGTGAGGCAGGACTGAGAGAACCCAGGGAGCAGCAGCAGCAGTGAGACAGGACTGAGAGAACCCAGGGAGCAGCAGCAGCAGTGAGGCAGGACTGAGAGAACCCAGGGAGCAGCAGGAGCAGTGAGACAGGACTGAGAGAACCCAGGGAGCAGCAGCAGCAGTGAGACAGGACTGAGAGAACCCAGGGAGCAGCAGCAGCAGTGAGACATGACTGAGAGAACCCAGGGAGCGGCAGTGAGGCAGGACTGAGAGAACCCAGGGAGCAGCAGCAGCAGTGAGACAGGACTGAGAGAACCCAGGGAGCAGCAGCAGCAGTGAGACAGGACTGAGAGAACCCAGGGAGCAGCAGCAGCAGTGAGGCAGGACTGAGAGAACCCAGGGAGCAGCAGTGAGGCAGGACTGAGAGAACCCAGGGAGCAGCAGCAGCAGTGAGACAGGACTGAGAGAACCCAGGGAGCAGCAGTGTGACAGGACTGAGAGAACCCAGGGAGCAGCAGCAGCAGTGAGACAGGACTGAGAGAACCCAGGGAGCAGCAGTGAGACAGGACTGAGAGAACCCAGGGAGCAGCAGTGAGGCAGGACTGAGAGAACCCAGGGAGCAGCAGCAGTGAGACAGGACTGAGAGAACCCAGGGAGCAGCAGTGAGACAGGACTGAGAGAACCCAGGGAGAAGCAGCAGCAGTGAGACAGGACTGAGAGAACCCAGGGAGCAGCAGTGAGACAGGACTGAGAGAACCCAGGGAGCAGCAGCAGCAGTGAGACAGGACTGAGAGAACCCAGGGAGCAGCAGTGAGGCAGGACTGAGAGAACCCAGGGAGCAGCAGTGAGACAGGACTGAGAGAACCCAGGGAGCAGCAGCAGCAGTGAGACAGGACTGAGAGAACCCAGGGAGCAGCAGTGAGACAGGACTGAGAGAACCCAGGGAGCAGCAGTGAGACAGGACTGAGAGAACCCAGGGAGCAGCAGCAGCAGTGAGACAGGACTGAGAGAACCCAGGGAGCAGCAGCAGCAGTGAGACAGGACTGAGAGAACCCAGGGAGCAGCAGCAGCAGCAGTGAGACAGGACTGAGAGAACCCAGGGAGCAGCAGTGAGGCAGGACTGAGAGAACCCAGGGAGCAGCAGCAGCAGTGAGACAGGACTGAGAGAACCCAGGGAGCAGCAGCAGCAGTGAGACAGGACTGAGAGAACCCAGGGAGCAGCAGCAGCAGTGAGACAGGACTGAGAGAACCCAGGGAGAAGCAGTGAGACAGGACTGAGAGAACCCAGGGAGCAGCAGCAGCAGTGAGGCAGGACTGAGAGAACCCAGGGAGCAGCAGTGAGACAGGACTGAGAGAACCCAGGGAGCAGCAGCAGCAGTGAGACAGGACTGAGAGAACCCAGGGAGCAGTAGTGAGACAGGACTGAGAGAACCCAGGGAGCAGCAGCAGCAGTGAGACAGGACTGAGAGAACCCAGGGAGCAGCAGCAGCAGTGAGGCAGGACTGAGAGAACCCAGGGAGCAGCAGTGAGACAGGACTGAGAGAACCCAGGGAGCAGCAGCAGCAGTGAGACAGGACTGAGAGAACCCAGGGAGCAGCAGTGAGGCAGGACTGAGAGAACCCAGGGAGCTGCAGCAGCAGTGAGACAGGACTGAGAGAACCCTGGGAGCAGCAGCAGCAGTGAGGCAGGACTGAGAGAACCCAGGGAGCAGCAGCAGCAGTGAGACAGGACTGAGAGAACCCAGGGAGCAGCAGCAGCAGTGAGACAGGACTGAGAGAACCCAGGGAGCAGCAGTGAGGCAGGACTGAGAGAACCCAGGGAGCAGCAGCAGCAGTGAGACAGGACTGAGAGAACCCAGGGAGCAGCAGCAGCACTGAGGCAGGACTGAGAGAACCCAGGGAGCTGCAGCAGCAGTGAGGCAGGACTGAGAGAACCCAGGGAGCAGCAGCAGCAGTGAGGCAGGACTGAGAGAACCCAGGGAGCAGCAGTGAGACAGGACTGAGAGAACCCAGGGAGCAGCAGTGAGACAGGACTGAGAGAACCCAGGGAGCAGCAGCAGCAGTGAGACAGGACTGAGAGAACCCAGGGAGCAGCAGCAGCAGTGAGACAGGACTGAGAGAACCCAGGGAGCAGCAGCAGCAGTGAGGCAGGACTGAGAGAACCCAGGGAGCAGAAGTAGCAGTGAGACAGGACTGAGAGAACCCAGGGAGCAGCAGCAGCAGTGAGACAGGACTGAGAGAACCCAGGGAGCAGCAGCAGCAGTGAGACAGGACTGAGAGAACCCAGGGAGCAGCAGTGAGACAGGACTGAGAGAACCCAGGGAGCAGCAGCAGCAGTGAGACAGGACTGAGAGAACCGAGGGAGCACCAGCAGCAGTGAGACAGGACTGAGAGAACCCAGGGAGCAGCAGCAGCAGCAGTGAGACAGGACTGAGAGAACCCAGGGAGCAGCAGTGAGGCAGGACTGAGAGAACCCAGGGAGCAGCAGCAGCAGTGAGACAGGACTGAGAGAACCCAGGGAGCAGCAGTGAGACAGGACTGAGAGAACCCAGGGAGCAGCAGCAGCAGTGAGACAGGACTGAGAGAACCCAGGGAGCAGCAGCAGCAGTGAGACAGGACTGAGAGAACCCAGGGAGCAGCAGTGAGGCAGGACTGAGAGAACCCAGGGAGCAGCAGTGAGGCAGGACTGAGAGAACCCAGGGAGCAGCAGCAGCAGTGAGGCAGGACTGAGAGAACCCAGGGAGCAGCAGCAGCAGTGAGACAGGACTGAGAGAACCCAGGGAGCAGCAGTGAGGCAGGACTGAGAGAACCCAGGGAGCAGCAGTGAGACAGGACTGAGAGAACCCAGGGAGCAGCAGTGAGACAGGACTGAGAGAACCCAGGGAGCAGCAGCAGCAGTGAGACAGGACTGAGAGAACCCAGGGAGCAGCAGTGAGACAGGACTGAGAGAACCCAGGGAGCAGCAGTGAGACAGGACTGAGAGAACCCAGGGAGCAGCAGTGAGACAGGACTGAGAGAACCCAGGGAGCAGCAGTGAGACAGGACTGAGAGAACCCAGGGAGCAGCAGTGAGACAGGACTGAGAGAACCCAGGGAGCAGCAGCAGCAGTGAGGCAGGACTGAGAGAACCCAGGGAGCAGCAGCAGCAGTGAGACAGGACTGAGAGAACCCAGGGAGCAGCAGCACTGAGACAGGACTGAGAGAACCCAGGGAGCAGCAGTGAGACAGGACTGAGAGAACCCAGGGAGCAGCAGTGAGACAGGACTTAGAGAACCCAGGGAGCAGCAGCAGCAGTGAGACAGGACTGAGAGAACCCAGGGAGCAGCAGCAGCAGTGAGACAGGACTGAGAGAACTCAGGGAGCAGCAGCAGCAGTGAGACAGGACTGAGAGAACCCAGGGAGCAGCAGTGAGACAGGACTGAGAGAACCCAGGGAGCAGCAGCAGCAGTGAGACAGGACTGAGAGAACCCAGGGAGCAGCAGTGAGACAGGACTGAGAGAACCCAGGGAGCAGCAGCAGCAGTGAGACAGGACTGAGAGAACCCAGGGAGCAGCAGTGAGGCAGGACTGAGAGAACCCAGGGAGCAGCAGCAGCAGTGAGACAGGACTGAGAGAACCCAGGGAGCAGCAGCAGCAGTGAGGCAGGACTGAGAGAACCCAGGGAGATGCAGCAGCAGTGAGGCAGGACTGAGAGAACCCAGGGAGCAGCAGCAGCAGTGAGACAGGACTGAGAGAACCCAGGGAGCAGCAGCAGCAGTGAGGCAGGACTGAGAGAACCCAGGGAGCAGCAGGAGCAGTGAGACAGGACTGAGAGAACCCAGGGAGCAGCAGCAGCAGTGAGACAGGACTGAGAGAACCCAGGGAGCAGCAGCAGCAGTGAGACAGGACTGAGAGAACCCAGGGAGCGGCAGTGAGGCAGGACTGAGAGAACCCAGGGAGCAGCAGCAGCAGTGAGACAGGACTGAGAGAACCCAGGGAGCAGCAGCAGCAGTGAGACAGGACTGAGAGAACCCAGGGAGCAGCAGCAGCAGTGAGGCAGGACTGAGAGAACCCAGGGAGCAGCAGTGAGGCAGGACTGAGAGAACCCAGGGAGCAGCAGCAGCAGTGAGACAGGACTGAGAGAACCCAGGGAGCAGCAGTGTGACAGGACTGAGAGAACCCAGGGAGCAGCAGCAGCAGTGAGACAGGACTGAGAGAACCCAGGGAGCAGCAGTGAGACAGGACTGAGAGAACCCAGGGAGCAGCAGTGAGGCAGGACTGAGAGAACCCAGGGAGCAGCAGCAGTGAGACAGGACTGAGAGAACCCAGGGAGCAGCAGTGAGACAGGACTGAGAGAACCCAGGGAGCAGCAGCAGCAGTGAGACAGGACTGAGAGAACCCAGGGAGCAGCAGTGAGACAGGACTGAGAGAACCCAGGGAGCAGCAGCAGCAGTGAGACAGGACTGAGAGAACCCAGGGAGCAACAGCAGCAGTGAGACAGGACTGAGAGAACCCAGGGAGCAGCAGCAGCAGTGAGACAGGACTGAGAGAACCCAGGGAGCAGCAGTGAGGCAGGACTGAGAGAACCCAGGGAGCAGCAGCAGCAGTGAGACAGGACTGAGAGAACCCAGGGAGCAGCAGTGAGACAGGACTGAGAGAACCCAGGGAGCAGCAGCAGCAGTGAGACAGGACTGAGAGAACCCAGGGAGCAGCAGCAGCAGTGAGGCAGGACTGAGAGAACCCAGGGAGCAGCAGTGAGACAGGACTGAGAGAACCCAGGGAGCAGCAGTGAGGCAGGACTGAGAGAACCCAGGGAGCAGCAGCAGCAGTGAGGCAGGACTGAGAGAACCCAGAGAGCAGCAGCAGCAGTGAGGCAGGACTGAGAGAACCCAGGGAGCAGCAGCAGCAGTGAGACAGGACTGAGAGAACCCAGGGAGCAGCAGTGAGGCAGGACTGAGAGAACCCAGGGAGCAGCAGTGAGACAGGACTGAGAGAACCCAGGGAGCAGCAGCAGCAGTGAGACAGGACTGAGAGAACCCAGGGAGCAGCAATGAGACAGGACTGAGAGAACCCAGGGAGCAGCAGTGAGACAGGACTGAGAGAACCCAGGAAGCAGCAGCAGCAGTGAGACAGGACTGAGAGAACCCAGGGAGCAGCAGTGAGACAGGACTGAGAGAACCCAGGGAGCAGCAGCAGCAGTGAGGCAGGACTGAGAGAACCCAGGGAGCAGCAGTGAGACAGGACTGAGAGAACCCAGGGAGCAGCAGCAGCAGTGAGACAGGACTGAGAGAACCCAGGGAGCAGCAGCAGCAGTGAGACAGGACTGAGAGAACCCAGGGAGCAGCAGCAGCAGTGAGACAGGACTGAGAGAACCCAGGGAGCAGCAGCAGCAGTGAGACAGGACTGAGAGAACCCAGGGAGCAGCAGCAGCAGTGAGACAGGACTGAGAGAACCCAGGGAGCAGCAGTGAGACAGGACTGAGAGAACCCAGGGAGCAGCAGCAGCAGTGAGACAGGACTGAGAGAACCCAGGGAGCAGCAGCAGCAGTGAGGCAGGACTGAGAGAACCCAGGGAGCAGCAGTGAGACAGGACTGAGAGAACCCAGGGAGCAGCAGCAGCAGTGACGCAGGACTGAGAGAACCCAGGGAGCAGCAGTGAGACAGGACTGAGAGAACCCAGGGAGCAGCAGCAGCAGTGAGACAGGACTGAGAGAACCCAGGGAGCAGCAGCAGCAGTGAGACAGGACTGAGAGAACCCAGGGAGCAGCAGCAGCAGTGAGACAGGACTGAGAGAACCCAGGGAGCAGCAGTGAGACAGGACTGAGAGAACCCAGGGAGCAGCAGTGAGACAGGACTGAGAGAACCCAGGGAGCAGCAGCAGCAGTGAGACAGGACTGAGAGAACCCAGGGAGCAGCAGCAGCAGTGAGACAGGACTGAGAGAACCCAGGGAGCAGCAGCAGCAGTGAGACAGGACTGAGAGAACCCAGGGAGCAGCAGTGAGGCAGGACTGAGAGAACCCAGGGAGCAGCAGTGAGGCAGGACTGAGAGAACCCAGGGAGCAGCAGCAGCAGTGAGACAGAACTGAGAGAACCCAGGGAGCAGCAGCAGCAGTGAGACAGGACTGAGAGAACCCAGGGAGCAGCAGCAGCAGTGAGACAGGACTGAGAGAACCCAGGGAGCAGCAGCAGCAGTGAGACAGGACTGAGAGCCCAGGGAGCAGCAGTGAGACAGGACTGAGAGAACCCAGGGAGCAGCAGCAGCAGTGAGACAGGACTGAGAGAACCCAGGGAGCA
Source organism: Isurus oxyrinchus (assembly GCA_026770705.1). Lineage (NCBI taxonomy): Eukaryota > Metazoa > Chordata > Chondrichthyes > Lamniformes > Lamnidae > Isurus > Isurus oxyrinchus. Next base: position 36,311 of record JANJGN010002051.1, read on the forward strand.
GCAGCAGCAGTGAGACAGGACTGAGAGAACCCAGGGAGCAGCAGCAGCAGTGAGACAGGACTGAGAGAACCCAGGGAGCAGCAGCAGCAGTGAGGCAGGACTGAGAGAACCCAGGGAGCAGCAGTGAGACAGGACTGAGAGAACCCAGGGAGCAGCAGCAGCAGTGAGACAGGACTGAGAGAACCCAGGGAGCAGCAGTGAGACAGGACTGAGAGAACCCAGGGAGCAGCAGTGAGACAGGACTGAGAGAACCCAGGGAGCAGCAGTGAGACAGGACTGAGGGAACGCAGGGAGCAGCAGCAGCAGTGAGGCAGGACTGAGAGAACCCAGGGAGCAACAGCAGCAGTGAGGCAGGACTGAGAGAACCAAGGGAGCAGCAGTGAGACAGGACTGAGAGAACCCAGGGAGCAGCAGTGAGGCAGGACTGAGAGAACCCAGGGAGCAGCAGCAGCAGTGAGGCAGGACTGAGAGAACCCAGGGAGCAGCAGCAGCAGTGAGGCAGGACTGAGAGAACCCAGGGAGCAGCAGCAGCAGCAGTGAGGCAGGACTGAGAGAACCCAGGGAGCAGCAGCAGCAGTGAGACAGGACTGAGAGAACCCAGGGAGCAGCAGTGAGACAGGACTGAGGGAACCCAGGGAGCAGCAGCAGCAGTGAGACAGGACTGAGAGAACCCAGGGAGCAGCAGCAGCAGTGAGACAGGACTGAGAGAACCCAGGGAGCAGCAGCAGCAGTGAGACAGGACTGAGAGAACCCAGGGAGCAGCAGCAGGAGTGAGACAGGACTGAGAACCCAGGGAGCAGCAGCAGCAGTGAGACAGGACTGAGAGAACCCAGGGAGCAGCAGCAGCAGTGAGACAGGACTGAGAGAACCCAGGGAGCAGCAGCAGCAGTGAGGCAGGACTGAGAGAAACCAGGGAGCAGCAGCAGCAGTGAGACAGGACTGAGAGAACCCAGGGAGCAGCAGTGAGACAGGACTGAGAGAACCCAGGGAGCAGCAGTGAGGCAGGACTGAGAGAACCCAGGGAGCAGCAGCAGGAGTGAGACAGGACTGAGAGAACCCAGGGAGCAGCAGTGAGACAGGACTGAGAGAACCCAGGGAGCAGCAGCAGCAGTGAGACAGGACTGAGAGAACCCAGGGAGCAGCAGTGAGACAGGACTGAGAGAACCCAGGGAGCAGCAGCAGCAGTGAGACAGGACTGAGAGAACCCAGGGAGCAGCAGCAGCAGTGAGGCAGGACTGAGAGAACCCAGGGAGCAGCAGCAGCAGTGAGACAGGACTGAGAGAACCCAGGGAGCAGCAGCAGCAGTGAGGCAGGACTGAGAGAACCCAGGGAGCAGCAGCAGCAGTGAGAAAGGACTGAGAGAACCCAGGGAGCAGCAGCAGCAGTGAGGCAGGACTGAGAGAACCCAGGGAGCAGCAGCAGCAGTGAGACAGGAATGAGAGAACCCAGGGAGCAGCAGTGAGACAGGACTGAGAGAACCCAGGGAGCAGCAGCAGCAGTGAGACAGGACTGAGAGAACCCAGGGAGCAGCAGTGAGACAGGACTGAGAGAACCCAGGGAGCAGCAGCAGCAGTGAGACAGGACTGAGAGAACCCAGGGAGCAGCAGCAGCAGTGAGACAGGACTGAGAGAACCCAGGGAGCAGCAGTGAGACAGGACTGAGAGAACCCAGGGAGCCGAAGCAGCAGTGAGACAGGACTGAGAGAACCCAGGGAGCAGCAGCAGCAGTGAGACAGGACTGAGAGAACCCAGGGAGCAGCAGCAGCAGTGAGACAGGACTGAGAGAACCCAGGGAGCAGCAGCAGCAGTGAGGCAGGACTGAGAGAACCCAGGGAGCAGCAGCAGCAGTGAGGCAGGACTGAGAGAACCCAGGGAGCAGCAGCAGTGAGACAGGACTGAGAGAACCCAGGGAGCAGCAGTGAGGCAGGACTGAGAGAACCCAGGGAGCAGCAGCAGCAGTGAGACAGGACTGAGAGAACCCAGGGAGCAGCAGCAGCAGTGAGACAGGACTGAGAGAACCCAGGGAGCAGCAGTGAGGCAGGACTGAGAGAACCCAGGGAGCAGCAGCAGCAGTGAGACAGGACTGAGAGAACCCAGGGAGCAGCAGCAGCAGTGAGGCAGGACTGAGAGAACCCAGGGAGCAGCAGTGAGGCAGGACTGAGAGAACCCAGGGAGCAGCAGCAGCAGTGAGACAGGACTGAGAGAACCCAGGGAGCAGCAGTGAGACAGGACTGAGAGAACCCAGGGAGCAGCAGTGAGACAGGACTGAGAGAACCCAGGGAGCAGCAGCAGCAGTGAGACAGGACTGAGAGAACCCAGGGAGCAGCAGCAGCAGTGAGACAGGACTGAGAGAACCCAGGGAGCAGCAGCAGCAGTGAGACAGGACTGAGAGAACCCAGGGAGCAGCAGCAGCAGTGAGGCAGGACTGAGAGAAACCAGGGAGCAGCAGCAGCAGTGAGACAGGACTGAGAGAACCCAGGGAGCAGCAGTGAGACAGGACTGAGAGAACCCAGGGAGCAGCAGTGAGGCAGGACTGAGAGAACCCAGGGAGCAGCAGCAGGAGTGAGACAGGACTGAGAGAACCCAGGGAGCAGCAGTGAGACAGGACTGAGAGAACCCAGGGAGCAGCAGCAGCAGTGAGACAGGACTGAGAGAACCCAGGGAGCAGCAGTGAGACAGGACTGAGAGAACCCAGGGAGCAGCAGCAGCAGTGAGACAGGACTGAGAGAACCCAGGGAGCAACAGCAGCAGTGAGACAGGACTGAGAGAACCCAGGGAGCAGCAGCAGCAGTGAGACAGGACTGAGAGAACCCAGGGAGCAGCAGTGAGGCAGGACTGAGAGAACCCAGGGAGCAGCAGCAGCAGTGAGACAGGACTGAGAGAACCCAGGGAGCAGCAGTGAGACAGGACTGAGAGAACCCAGGGAGCAGCAGCAGCAGTGAGACAGGACTGAGAGAACCCAGGGAGCAGCAGCAGCAGTGAGGCAGGACTGAGAGAACCCAGGGAGCAGCAGTGAGACAGGACTGAGAGAACCCAGGGAGCAGCAGTGAGGCAGGACTGAGAGAACCCAGGGAGCAGCAGCAGCAGTGAGGCAGGACTGAGAGAACCCAGAGAGCAGCAGCAGCAGTGAGGCAGGACTGAGAGAACCCAGGGAGCAGCAGCAGCAGTGAGACAGGACTGAGAGAACCCAGGGAGCAGCAGTGAGGCAGGACTGAGAGAACCCAGGGAGCAGCAGTGAGACAGGACTGAGAGAACCCAGGGAGCAGCAGCAGCAGTGAGACAGGACTGAGAGAACCCAGGGAGCAGCAATGAGACAGGACTGAGAGAACCCAGGGAGCAGCAGTGAGACAGGACTGAGAGAACCCAGGAAGCAGCAGCAGCAGTGAGACAGGACTGAGAGAACCCAGGGAGCAGCAGTGAGACAGGACTGAGAGAACCCAGGGAGCAGCAGCAGCAGTGAGGCAGGACTGAGAGAACCCAGGGAGCAGCAGTGAGACAGGACTGAGAGAACCCAGGGAGCAGCAGCAGCAGTGAGACAGGACTGAGAGAACCCAGGGAGCAGCAGCAGCAGTGAGACAGGACTGAGAGAACCCAGGGAGCAGCAGCAGCAGTGAGACAGGACTGAGAGAACCCAGGGAGCAGCAGCAGCAGTGAGACAGGACTGAGAGAACCCAGGGAGCAGCAGCAGCAGTGAGACAGGACTGAGAGAACCCAGGGAGCAGCAGTGAGACAGGACTGAGAGAACCCAGGGAGCAGCAGCAGCAGTGAGACAGGACTGAGAGAACCCAGGGAGCAGCAGCAGCAGTGAGGCAGGACTGAGAGAACCCAGGGAGCAGCAGTGAGACAGGACTGAGAGAACCCAGGGAGCAGCAGCAGCAGTGACGCAGGAGTGGGAGAACCCAGGGAGCAGCAGTGAGACAGGACTGAGAGAACCCAGGGAGCAGCAGCAGCAGTGAGACAGGACTGAGAGAACCCAGGGAGCAGCAGCAGCAGTGAGACAGGACTGAGAGAACCCAGGGAGCAGCAGCAGCAGTGAGACAGGACTGAGAGAACCCAGGGAGCAGCAGTGAGACAGGACTGAGAGAACCCAGGGAGCAGCAGTGAGACAGGACTGAGAGAACCCAGGGAGCAGCAGCAGCAGTGAGACAGGACTGAGAGAACCCAGGGAGCAGCAGCAGCAGTGAGACAGGACTGAGAGAACCCAGGGAGCAGCAGCAGCAGTGAGACAGGACTGAGAGAACCCAGGGAGCAGCAGTGAGGCAGGACTGAGAGAACCCAGGGAGCAGCAGTGAGGCAGGACTGAGAGAACCCAGGGAGCAGCAGCAGCAGTGAGACAGAACTGAGAGAACCCAGGGAGCAGCAGCAGCAGTGAGACAGGACTGAGAGAACCCAGGGAGCAGCAGCAGCAGTGAGACAGGACTGAGAGAACCCAGGGAGCAGCAGCAGCAGTGAGACAGGACTGAGAGCCCAGGGAGCAGCAGTGAGACAGGACTGAGAGAACCCAGGGAGCAGCAGCAGCAGTGAGACAGGACTGAGAGAACCCAGGGAGCAGCAGCAGCAGTGAGACAGGACTGAGAGAACCCAGGGAGCAGCAGCAGCAGTGAGACAGGACTGAGAGAACCCAGGGAGCAGCAGCAGCAGTGAGGCAGGACTGAGAGAACCCAGGGAGCAGCAGTGAGACAGGACTGAGAGAACCCAGGGAGCAGCAGCAGCAGTGAGACAGGACTGAGAGAACCCAGGGAGCAGCAGTGAGACAGGACTGAGAGAACCCAGGGAGCAGCAGTGAGACAGGACTGAGAGAACCCAGGGAGCAGCAGTGAGACAGGACTGAGGGAACGCAGGGAGCAGCAGCAGCAGTGAGGCAGGACTGAGAGAACCCAGGGAGCAACAGCAGCAGTGAGGCAGGACTGAGAGAACCAAGGGAGCAGCAGTGAGACAGGACTGAGAGAACCCAGGGAGCAGCAGTGAGGCAGGACTGAGAGAACCCAGGGAGCAGCAGCAGCAGTGAGGCAGGACTGAGAGAACCCAGGGAGCAGCAGCAGCAGTGAGGCAGGACTGAGAGAACCCAGGGAGCAGCAGCAGCAGCAGTGAGGCAGGACTGAGAGAACCCAGGGAGCAGCAGCAGCAGTGAGACAGGACTGAGAGAACCCAGGGAGCAGCAGTGAGACAGGACTGAGGGAACCCAGGGAGCAGCAGCAGCAGTGAGACAGGACTGAGAGAACCCAGGGAGCAGCAGCAGCAGTGAGACAGGACTGAGAGAACCCAGGGAGCAGCAGCAGCAGTGAGACAGGACTGAGAGAACCCAGGGAGCAGCAGCAGGAGTGAGACAGGACTGAGAGAACCCAGGGAGCAGCAGCAGCAGTGAGACAGGACTGAGAGAACCCAGGGAGCAGCAGCAGCAGTGAGACAGGACTGAGAGAACCCAGGGAGCAGCAGCAGCAGTGAGGCAGGACTGAGAGAAACCAGGGAGCAGCAGCAGCAGTGAGACAGGACTGAGAGAACCCAGGGAGCAGCAGTGAGACAGGACTGAGAGAACCCAGGGAGCAGCAGTGAGGCAGGACTGAGAGAACCCAGGGAGCAGCAGCAGGAGTGAGACAGGACTGAGAGAACCCAGGGAGCAGCAGTGAGACAGGACTGAGAGAACCCAGGGAGCAGCAGCAGCAGTGAGACAGGACTGAGAGAACCCAGGGAGCAGCAGTGAGACAGGACTGAGAGAACCCAGGGAGCAGCAGCAGCAGTGAGACAGGACTGAGAGAACCCAGGGAGCAGCAGCAGCAGTGAGGCAGGACTGAGAGAACCCAGGGAGCAGCAGCAGCAGTGAGACAGGACTGAGAGAACCCAGGGAGCAGCAGCAGCAGTGAGGCAGGACTGAGAGAACCCAGGGAGCAGCAGCAGCAGTGAGAAAGGACTGAGAGAACCCAGGGAGCAGCAGCAGCAGTGAGGCAGGACTGAGAGAACCCAGGGAGCAGCAGCAGCAGTGAGACAGGAATGAGAGAACCCAGGGAGCAGCAGTGAGACAGGACTGAGAGAACCCAGGGAGCAGCAGCAGCAGTGAGACAGGACTGAGAGAACCCAGGGAGCAGCAGTGAGACAGGACTGAGAGAACCCAGGGAGCAGCAGCAGCAGTGAGACAGGACTGAGAGAACCCAGGGAGCAGCAGCAGCAGTGAGACAGGACTGAGAGAACCCAGGGAGCAGCAGTGAGACAGGACTGAGAGAACCCAGGGAGCCGAAGCAGCAGTGAGACAGGACTGAGAGAACCCAGGGAGCAGCAGCAGCAGTGAGACAGGACTGAGAGAACCCAGGGAGCAGCAGCAGCAGTGAGACAGGACTGAGAGAACCCAGGGAGCAGCAGCAGCAGTGAGGCAGGACTGAGAGAACCCAGGGAGCAGCAGCAGCAGTGAGGCAGGACTGAGAGAACCCAGGGAGCAGCAGCAGTGAGACAGGACTGAGAGAACCCAGGGAGCAGCAGTGAGGCAGGACTGAGAGAACCCAGGGAGCAGCAGCAGCAGTGAGACAGGACTGAGAGAACCCAGGGAGCAGCAGCAGCAGTGAGGCAGGACTGAGAGAACCCAGGGAGCAGCAGCAGCAGCAGTGAGGCAGGACTGAGAGAACCCAGGGAGCAGCAGCAGCAGTGAGACAGGACTGAGAGAACCCAGGGAGCAGCAGTGAGACAGGACTGAGGGAACCCAGGGAGCAGCAGCAGCAGTGAGACAGGACTGAGAGAACCCAGGGAGCAGCAGCAGCAGTGAGACAGGACTGAGAGAACCCAGGGAGCAGCAGCAGCAGTGAGACAGGACTGAGAGAACCCAGGGAGCAGCAGCAGGAGTGAGACAGGACTGAGAGAACCCAGGGAGCAGCAGCAGCAGTGAGACAGGACTGAGAGAACCCAGGGAGCAGCAGCAGCAGTGAGACAGGACTGAGAGAACCCAGGGAGCAGCAGCAGCAGTGAGGCAGGACTGAGAGAAACCAGGGAGCAGCAGCAGCAGTGAGACAGGACTGAGAGAACCCAGGGAGCAGCAGTGAGACAGGACTGAGAGAACCCAGGGAGCAGCAGTGAGGCAGGACTGAGAGAACCCAGGGAGCAGCAGCAGGAGTGAGACAGGACTGAGAGAACCCAGGGAGCAGCAGTGAGACAGGACTGAGAGAACCCAGGGAGCAGCAGCAGCAGTGAGACAGGACTGAGAGAACCCAGGGAGCAGCAGTGAGACAGGACTGAGAGAACCCAGGGAGCAGCAGCAGCAGTGAGACAGGACTGAGAGAACCCAGGGAGCAGCAGCAGCAGTGAGGCAGGACTGAGAGAACCCAGGGAGCAGCAGCAGCAGTGAGACAGGACTGAGAGAACCCAGGGAGCAGCAGCAGCAGTGAGGCAGGACTGAGAGAACCCAGGGAGCAGCAGCAGCAGTGAGAAAGGACTGAGAGAACCCAGGGAGCAGCAGCAGCAGTGAGGCAGGACTGAGAGAACCCAGGGAGCAGCAGCAGCAGTGAGACAGGAATGAGAGAACCCAGGGAGCAGCAGTGAGACAGGACTGAGAGAACCCAGGGAGCAGCAGCAGCAGTGAGACAGGACTGAGAGAACCCAGGGAGCAGCAGTGAGACAGGACTGAGAGAACCCAGGGAGCAGCAGCAGCAGTGAGACAGGACTGAGAGAACCCAGGGAGCAGCAGCAGCAGTGAGACAGGACTGAGAGAACCCAGGGAGCAGCAGTGAGACAGGACTGAGAGAACCCAGGGAGCCGAAGCAGCAGTGAGACAGGACTGAGAGAACCCAGGGAGCAGCAGCAGCAGTGAGACAGGACTGAGAGAACCCAGAGAGCAGCAGCAGCAGTGAGACAGGACTGAGAGAACCCAGGGAGCAGCAGCAGCAGTGAGGCAGGACTGAGAGAACCCAGGGAGCAGCAGCAGCAGTGAGGCAGGACTGAGAGAACCCAGGGAGCAGCAGCAGTGAGACAGGACTGAGAGAACCCAGGGAGCAGCAGTGAGGCAGGACTGAGAGAACCCAGGGAGCAGCAGCAGCAGTGAGACAGGACTGAGAGAACCCAGGGAGCAGCAGCAGCAGTGAGACAGGACTGAGAGAACCCAGGGAGCAGCAGTGAGGCAGGACTGAGAGAACCCAGGGAGCAGCAGCAGCAGTGAGACAGGACTGAGAGAACCCAGGGAGCAGCAGCAGCAGTGAGGCAGGACTGAGAGAACCCAGGGAGCAGCAGTGAGGCAGGACTGAGAGAACCCAGGGAGCAGCAGCAGCAGTGAGACAGGACTGAGAGAACCCAGGGAGCAGCAGCAGCAGTGAGGCAGGACTGAGAGAACCCAGGGAGCAGCAGCAGCAGTGAGGCAGGACTGAGAGAACCCAGGGAGCAGCAGTGAGACAGGACTGAGAGAACCCAGGGAGCAGCAGCAGCAGTCAGACAGGACTGAGAGAACCCAGGGAGCAGCAGCAGCAGTGAGACAGGACTGAGAGAACCCAGGGAGCAGCAGCAGCAGTGAGACAGGACTGAGAGAACCCAGGGAGCAGCAGTGAGGCAGGACTGAGAGAACCCAGGGAGCAGCAGCAGCAGTGAGGCAGGACTGAGAGAACCCAGGGAGCAGCAGTGAGGCAGGACTGAGAGAACCCAGGGAGCAGCAGTGAGGCAGGACTGAGAGAACCCAGGGAGCAGCAGTGAGACAGGACTGAGAGAACCCAGGGAGCAGCAGCAGCAGTGAGACAGGACTGAGAGAACCCAGGGAGCAGCAGCAGTGAGACAGGACTGAGAGAACCCAGGGAGCAGCAGCAGCAGTGAGACAGGACTGAGAGAACCCAGGGAGCAGCAGCAGCAGTGAGACAGGACTGAGAGAACCCAGGGAGCAGCAGTGAGACAGGACTGAGAGAACCCAGGGAGCAGCAGCAGCAGTGAGACAGGACTGAGAGAACCCAGGGAGCAGCAGCAGCAGTGAGACAGGACTGAGAGAACCCAGGGAGCAGCAGTGAGGCAGGACTGAGAGAACCCAGGGAGCAGCAGTGAGACAGGACTGAGAGAACCCAGGGAGCAGCAGCAGCAGTGAGACAGCACTGAGAGAACCCAGGGAGCAGCAGCAGCAGTGAGACAGGACTGAGAGAACCCAGGGAGCAGCAGCAGCAGTGAGACAGGACTGAGAGAACCCAGGGAGCAGCAGTGAGACAGGACTGAGAGAACCCAGGGAGCAGCAGCAGCAGTGAGGCAGGACTGAGAGAACCCAGGGAGCAGCAGCAGCAGTGAGACAGGACTGAGAGAACCCAGGGAGCAGCAGCAGCAGTGAGACAGGACTGAGAGAACCCAGGGAGCAGCAGCAGCAGTGAGACAGGACTGAGAGAACCCAGGGAGCAGCAGTGAGACAGGACTGAGAGAACCCAGGGAGCAGCAGCAGCAGTGAGGCAGGACTGAGAGAACCCAGGGAGCAGCAGCAGCAGTGAGACAGGACTGAGAGAACCCAGGGAGCAGCAGTGAGGCAGGACTGAGAGAACCCAGGGAGCAGCAGCAGCAGTGAGACAGGACTGAGAGAACCCAGGGAGCAGCAGCAGCAGTGAGGCAGGACTGAGAGAACCCAGGGAGCAGCAGCAGCAGCAGTGAGACAGGACTGAGAGAACCCAGGGAGCAGAAGTGAGGCAGGACTGAGAGAACCCAGGGAGCAGCAGCAGCAGTGAGACAGGACTGAGAGAACCCAGGGAGCAGCAGCAGCAGTGAGGCAGGACTGAGAGAACCCAGGGAGCAGCAGCAGTGAGACAGGACTGAGAGAACCCAGGGAGCAGCAGCAGCAGTGAGGCAGGACTGAGAGAACCCAGGGAGCAGCAGTGAGACAGGACTGAGAGAACCCAGGGAGCAGCAGCAGCAGTGAGACAGGACTGAGAGAACCCAGGGAGCAGCAGTGAGACAGGACTGAGAGAACCCAGGGAGCAGCAGCAGCAGTGAGACAGGACTGAGAGAACCCAGGGAGCAGCAGCAGCAGTGAGACAGGACTGAGAGAACCCAGGGAGCAGCAGCAGCAGTGAGACAGGACTGAGAGAACCCAGGGAGCAGCAGCAGCAGTGAGACAGGACTGAGAAAACCCAGGGAGCAGCAGCAGCAGTGAGACAGGACTGAGAGAACCCAGGGAGCAGCAGTGAGACAGGACTGAGAGAACCCAGGGAGCAGCAGCAGCAGTGAGACAGGACTGAGAGAACCCAGGGAGCAGCAGTGAGACAGGACTGAGAGAACCCAGGGAGCAGCAGCAGCAGTGAGACAGGACTGAGAGAACCCAGGGAGCAGCAGCAGCAGTGAGACAGGACTGAGAGAACCCAGGGAGCAGCAGTGATACAGGACTGAGAGAACCCAGGGAGCAGCAGCAGCAGTGAGACAGGACTGAGAACCCAGGGAGCAGCAGTGAGACAGGACTGAGAGAACCCAGGGAGCAGCAGCAGCAGTGAGACAGGACTGAGAGAACCCAGGGAGCAGCAGTGAGACAGGACTGAGAGAACCCAGGGAGCAGCAGCAGCAGTGAGACAGGACTGAGAGAACCCAGGGAGCAGCAGTGAGGCAGGACTGAGAGAACCCAGGGAGCAGCAGTGAGGCAGGACTGAGAGAACCCAGGGAGCAGCAGCAGCAGTGAGACAGGACTGAGAGAACCCAGGGAGCAGCAGTGAGACAGGACTGAGAGAACCCAGGGAGCAGCAGTGAGACAGGACTGAGAGAACCCAGGGAGCAGCAGTGAGACAGGACTGAGAGAACCCAGGGAGCAGCAGTGAGGCAGGACTGAGAGAACCCAGGGAGCAGCAGCAGCAGTGAGACAGGAGTGAGAGAACCCAGGGAGCAGCAGTGAGGCAGGACTGAGAGAACCCAGGGAGCAGCAGCAGCAGTGAGACAGGACTGAGAGAACCCAGGGAGCAGCAGCAGCACTGAGGCAGGACTGAGAGAACCCAGGGAGCAGCAGCAGCAGTGAGACAGGACTGAGAGAACCCAGGGAGCAGCAGTGAGACAGGACTGAGAGAACCCAGGGAGCAGCAGTGAGGCAGGACTGAGAGAACCCAGGGAGCAGCCGCAGCAGTGAGACAGGACTGAGAGAACCCAGGGAGCAGCAGCAGCAGTGAGACAGGACTGAGAGAACCCAGGGAGCAGCAGTGAGGCAGGACTGAGAGAACCCAGGGAGCAGCAGCAGCAGTGAGACAGGACTGAGAGAACCCAGGGAGCAGCAGCAGCAGTGAGGCAGGACTGAGAGAACCCAGGGAGCAGCAGCAGTGAGACAGGACTGAGAGAACCCAGGGAGCAGCAGCAGCAGTGAGGCAGGACTGAGAGAACCCAGGGAGCAGCAGGAGCAGTGAGACAGGACTGAGAGAACCCAGGGAGCAGCAGCAGCAGTGAGACAGGACTGAGAGAACCCAGGGAGCAGCAGTGAGACAGGACTGAGAGAACACAGGGAGCAGCAGCAGCAGTGAGACAGGACTGAGAGAACCCAGGGAGCAGCAGCAGCAGTGAGACAGGACTGAGAGAACCCAGGGAGCAGCAGCAGCAGTGAGACAGGACTGAGAGAACCCAAGGAGCAGCAGCAGCAGTGAGACAGGACTGAGAGAACCGAGGGAGCAGCAGTGAGACAGGACTGAGAGAACCCAGGGAGCAGCAGCAGCAGTGAGACAGGACTGAGAGAACCCAGGGAGCAGCAGTGAGACAGGACTGAGAGAACCCAGGGAGCAGCAGCAGCAGTGAGACAGGACTGAGAGAACCCAGGGAGCAGCAGCAGCAGTGAGACAGGACTGAGAGAACCCAGGGAGCAGCAGTGAGACAGGACTGAGAGAACCCAGGGAGCAGCAGCAGCAGTGAGACAGGACTGAGAACCCAGGGAGCAGCAGTGAGACAGGACTGAGAGAACCCAGGGAGCAGCAGCAGCAGTGAGACAGGACTGAGAGAACCCAGGGAGCAGCAGCAGCAGTGAGACAGGACTGAGAGAACCCAGGGAGCAGCAGTGAGACAGGACTGAGAGAACCCAGGGAGCAGCAGCAGCAGTGAGACAGGACTGAGAGAACCCAGGGAGCAGCAGTGAGACAGGACTGAGAGAACCCAAGGAGCAGCAGTGAGACAGGACTGAGAGAACCCAGGGAGCAGCAGTGAGACAGGACTGAGAGAACCCAGGGAGCAGCAGTGAGGCAGGACTGAGAGAACCCAGGGAGCAGCAGCAGCAGTGAGACAGGACTGAGAGAACCCAGGGAGCAGCAGCAGCAGTGAGGCAGGACTGAGAGAACCCAGGGAGCAGCAGTGAGGCAGGACTGAGAGAACCCAGGGAGCAGCAGCAGCAGTGAGACAGGACTGAGAGAACCCAGGGAGCAGCAGCAGCAGTGAGGCAGGACTGAGAGAACCCAGGGAGCAGCAGCAGCAGTGAGGCAGGACTGAGAGAACCCAGGGAGCAGCAGTGAGACAGGACTGAGAGAACCCAGGGAGCAGCAGCAGCAGTCAGACAGGACTGAGAGAACCCAGGGAGCAGCAGCAGCAGTGAGACAGGACTGAGAGAACCCAGGGAGCAGCAGCAGCAGTGAGACAGGACTGAGAGAACCCAGGGAGCAGCAGTGAGGCAGGACTGAGAGAACCCAGGGAGCAGCAGCAGCAGTGAGGCAGGACTGAGAGAACCCAGGGAGCAGCAGTGAGGCAGGACTGAGAGAACCCAGGGAGCAGCAGTGAGGCAGGACTGAGAGAACCCAGGGAGCAGCAGTGAGACAGGACTGAGAGAACCCAGGGAGCAGCAGCAGCAGTGAGACAGGACTGAGAGAACCCAGGGAGCAGCAGCAGTGAGACAGGACTGAGAGAACCCAGGGAGCAGCAGCAGCAGTGAGACAGGACTGAGAGAACCCAGGGAGCAGCAGCAGCAGTGAGACAGGACTGAGAGAACCCAGGGAGCAGCAGTGAGACAGGACTGAGAGAACCCAGGGAGCAGCAGCAGCAGTGAGACAGGACTGAGAGAACCCAGGGAGCAGCAGCAGCAGTGAGACAGGACTGAGAGAACCCAGGGAGCAGCAGTGAGGCAGGACTGAGAGAACCCAGGGAGCAGCAGTGAGACAGGACTGAGAGAACCCAGGGAGCAGCAGCAGCAGTGAGACAGCACTGAGAGAACCCAGGGAGCAGCAGCAGCAGTGAGACAGGACTGAGAGAACCCAGGGAGCAGCAGCAGCAGTGAGACAGGACTGAGAGAACCCAGGGAGCAGCAGTGAGACAGGACTGAGAGAACCCAGGGAGCAGCAGCAGCAGTGAGGCAGGACTGAGAGAACCCAGGGAGCAGCAGCAGCAGTGAGACAGGACTGAGAGAACCCAGGGAGCAGCAGCAGCAGTGAGACAGGACTGAGAGAACCCAGGGAGCAGCAGCAGCAGTGAGACAGGACTGAGAGAACCCAGGGAGCAGCAGTGAGACAGGACTGAGAGAACCCAGGGAGCAGCAGCAGCAGTGAGGCAGGACTGAGAGAACCCAGGGAGCAGCAGCAGCAGTGAGACAGGACTGAGAGAACCCAGGGAGCAGCAGTGAGGCAGGACTGAGAGAACCCAGGGAGCAGCAGCAGCAGTGAGACAGGACTGAGAGAACCCAGGGAGCAGCAGCAGCAGTGAGGCAGGACTGAGAGAACCCAGGGAGCAGCAGCAGCAGCAGTGAGACAGGACTGAGAGAACCCAGGGAGCAGAAGTGAGGCAGGACTGAGAGAACCCAGGGAGCAGCAGCAGCAGTGAGACAGGACTGAGAGAACCCAGGGAGCAGCAGCAGCAGTGAGGCAGGACTGAGAGAACCCAGGGAGCAGCAGCAGTGAGACAGGACTGAGAGAACCCAGGGAGCAGCAGCAGCAGTGAGGCAGGACTGAGAGAACCCAGGGAGCAGCAGTGAGACAGGACTGAGAGAACCCAGGGAGCAGCAGCAGCAGTGAGACAGGACTGAGAGAACCCAGGGAGCAGCAGTGAGACAGGACTGAGAGAACCCAGGGAGCAGCAGCAGCAGTGAGACAGGACTGAGAGAACCCAGGGAGCAGCAGCAGCAGTGAGACAGGACTGAGAGAACCCAGGGAGCAGCAGCAGCAGTGAGACAGGACTGAGAGAACCCAGGGAGCAGCAGCAGCAGTGAGACAGGACTGAGAAAACCCAGGGAGCAGCAGCAGCAGTGAGACAGGACTGAGAGAACCCAGGGAGCAGCAGTGAGACAGGACTGAGAGAACCCAGGGAGCAGCAGCAGCAGTGAGACAGGACTGAGAGAACCCAGGGAGCAGCAGTGAGACAGGACTGAGAGAACCCAGGGAGCAGCAGCAGCAGTGAGACAGGACTGAGAGAACCCAGGGAGCAGCAGCAGCAGTGAGACAGGACTGAGAGAACCCAGGGAGCAGCAGTGATACAGGACTGAGAGAACCCAGGGAGCAGCAGCAGCAGTGAGACAGGACTGAGAACCCAGGGAGCAGCAGTGAGACAGGACTGAGAGAACCCAGGGAGCAGCAGCAGCAGTGAGACAGGACTGAGAGAACCCAGGGAGCAGCAGTGAGACAGGACTGAGAGAACCCAGGGAGCAGCAGCAGCAGTGAGACAGGACTGAGAGAACCCAGGGAGCAGCAGTGAGGCAGGACTGAGAGAACCCAGGGAGCAGCAGTGAGGCAGGACTGAGAGAACCCAGGGAGCAGCAGCAGCAGTGAGACAGGACTGAGAGAACCCAGGGAGCAGCAGTGAGACAGGACTGAGAGAACCCAGGGAGCAGCAGTGAGACAGGACTGAGAGAACCCAGGGAGCAGCAGTGAGACAGGACTGAGAGAACCCAGGGAGCAGCAGTGAGGCAGGACTGAGAGAACCCAGGGAGCAGCAGCAGCAGTGAGACAGGAGTGAGAGAACCCAGGGAGCAGCAGTGAGGCAGGACTGAGAGAACCCAGGGAGCAGCAGCAGCAGTGAGACAGGACTGAGAGAACCCAGGGAGCAGCAGCAGCACTGAGGCAGGACTGAGAGAACCCAGGGAGCAGCAGCAGCAGTGAGACAGGACTGAGAGAACCCAGGGAGCAGCAGTGAGACAGGACTGAGAGAACCCAGGGAGCAGCAGTGAGGCAGGACTGAGAGAACCCAGGGAGCAGCCGCAGCAGTGAGACAGGACTGAGAGAACCCAGGGAGCAGCAGCAGCAGTGAGACAGGACTGAGAGAACCCAGGGAGCAGCAGTGAGGCAGGACTGAGAGAACCCAGGGAGCAGCAGCAGCAGTGAGACAGGACTGAGAGAACCCAGGGAGCAGCAGCAGCAGTGAGGCAGGACTGAGAGAACCCAGGGAGCAGCAGCAGTGAGACAGGACTGAGAGAACCCAGGGAGCAGCAGCAGCAGTGAGGCAGGACTGAGAGAACCCAGGGAGCAGCAGGAGCAGTGAGACAGGACTGAGAGAACCCAGGGAGCAGCAGCAGCAGTGAGACAGGACTGAGAGAACCCAGGGAGCAGCAGTGAGACAGGACTGAGAGAACACAGGGAGCAGCAGCAGCAGTGAGACAGGACTGAGAGAACCCAGGGAGCAGCAGCAGCAGTGAGACAGGACTGAGAGAACCCAGGGAGCAGCAGCAGCAGTGAGACAGGACTGAGAGAACCCAAGGAGCAGCAGCAGCAGTGAGACAGGACTGAGAGAACCGAGGGAGCAGCAGTGAGACAGGACTGAGAGAACCCAGGGAGCAGCAGCAGCAGTGAGACAGGACTGAGAGAACCCAGGGAGCAGCAGTGAGACAGGACTGAGAGAACCCAGGGAGCAGCAGCAGCAGTGAGACAGGACTGAGAGAACCCAGGGAGCAGCAGCAGCAGTGAGACAGGACTGAGAGAACCCAGGGAGCAGCAGTGAGACAGGACTGAGAGAACCCAGGGAGCAGCAGCAGCAGTGAGACAGGACTGAGAACCCAGGGAGCAGCAGTGAGACAGGACTGAGAGAACCCAGGGAGCAGCAGCAGCAGTGAGACAGGACTGAGAGAACCCAGGGAGCAGCAGCAGCAGTGAGACAGGACTGAGAGAACCCAGGGAGCAGCAGTGAGACAGGACTGAGAGAACCCAGGGAGCAGCAGCAGCAGTGAGACAGGACTGAGAGAACCCAGGGAGCAGCAGTGAGACAGGACTGAGAGAACCCAAGGAGCAGCAGTGAGACAGGACTGAGAGAACCCAGGGAGCAGCAGTGAGACAGGACTGAGAGAACCCAGGGAGCAGCAGTGAGGCAGGACTGAGAGAACCCAGGGAGCAGCAGCAGCAGTGAGACAGGACTGAGAGAACCCAGGGAGCAGCAGCAGCAGTGAGGCAGGACTGAGAGAACCCAGGGAGCAGCAGTGAGGCAGGACTGAGAGAACCCAGGGAGCAGCAGCAGCAGTGAGACAGGACTGAGAGAACCCAGGGAGCAGCAGCAGCAGTGAGACAGGACTGAGAGAACCCAGGGAGCAGCAGTGAGACAGGACTGAGAGAACCCAGGGAGCAGCAGTGAGACAGGACTGAGAGAACCCAGGGAGCAGCAGCAGCAGTGAGACAGGACTGAGAGAACCCAGGGAGCAGCAGCAGCAGTGAGACAGGACTGAGAGAACCCAGGGAGCAGCAGTGAGACAGGACTGAGAGAACCCAGGGAGCAGCAGTGAGACAGGACTGAGAGAACCCAGGGAGCAGCAGCAGCAGTGAGACAGGACTGAGAGAACCCAGGGAGCAGCAGCAGCAGTCAGACAGGACTGAGAGAACCCAGGGAGCAGCAGCAGCAGTGAGACAGGACTGAGAGAACCCAGGGAGCAGCAGCAGCAGTGAAACAGGACTGAGAGAACCCAGGGAGCAGCAGCAGCAGTGAGACAGGACTGAGAGAACCCAGGGAGCAGCAGCAGCAGTGAGACAGGACTGAGAGAACCCAGGGAGCAGCAGCAGCAGTGAGACAGGACTGAGAGAACCCAGGGAGCAGCAGTGAGGCAGGACTGAGAGAACCCAGGGAGCAGCAGCAGCAGTGAGACAGGACTGAGAGAACCCAGGGAGCAGCAGCAGCAGTGAGGCAGGACTGAGAGAACCCAGGGAGCTGCAGCAGCAGTGAGGCAGGACTGAGAGAACCCAGGGAGCAGCAGCAGCAGTGAGGCAGGACTGAGAGAACCCAGGGAGCAGCAGTGAGACAGGACTGAGAGAACCCAGGGAGCAGCAGTGAGACAGGACTGAGAGAACCCAGGGAGCAGCAGCAGCAGTGAGACAGGACTGAGAGAACCCAGGGAGCAGCAGCAGCAGTGAGGCAGGACTGAGAGAACCCAGGGAGCAGCAGCAGCAGTGAGACAGGACTGAGAGAACCCAGGGAGCAGCAGCAGCAGTGAGACAGGACTGAGAGAACCCAGGGAGCAGCAGCAGCAGTGAGACAGGACTGAGAGAACCCAGGGAGCAGCAGCAGCAGTGAGACAGGACTGAGAGAACCCAGGGAGCAGCAGCAGTGAGACAGGACTGAGAGAACCCAGGGAGCAGCAGTGAGGCAGGACTGAGAGAACCCAGGGAGCAGCAGCAGCAGTGAGACAGGACTGAGAGAACCCAGGGAGCAGCAGTGAGACAGGACTGAGAGAACCCAGGGAGCAGCAGCAGCAGTGAGACAGGACTGAGAGAACCCAGGGAGCAGCAGTGAGGCAGGACTGAGAGAACCCAGGGAGCAGCAGTGAGACAGGACTGAGAGAACCCAGGGAGCAGCAGCAGCAGTGAGGCAGGACTGAGAGAACCCAGGGAGCAGCAGCAGCAGTGAGACAGGACTGAGAGAACCCAGGGAGCAGCAGCAGCAGTGAGACAGGACTGAGAGAACCCAGGGAGCAGCAGCAGCAGTGAGACAGGACTGAGAGAACCCAGGGAGCAGCAGCAGCAGTGAGGCAGGACTGAGAGAACCCAGGGAGCAGCAGCAGCAGTGAGACAGGACTGAGAGAACCCAGGGAGCAGCAGCAGCAGTGAGACAGGACTGAGAGAACCCAGGGAGCAGCAGCAGCAGTGAGGCAGGACTGAGAGAACCCAGGGAGCAGCAGCAGCAGTGAGACAGGACTGAGAGAACCCAGGGAGCAGCAGCAGCAGTGAGACAGGACTGAGAGAACCCAGGGAGCAGCAGCAGCAGTGAGACAGGACTGAGAGAACCCAGGGAGCAGCAGCAGCAGTGAGACAGGACTGAGAGAACCCAGGGAGCAGCAGTGAGACAGGACTGAGAGAACCCAGGGAGCAGCAGCAGCAGTGAGACAGGACTGAGAGAACCCAGGGAGCAGCAGCAGCAGTGAGACAGGACTGAGAGAACCCAGGGAGCAGCAGCAGCAGTGAGACAGGACTGAGAGAACCCAGGGAGCAGCAGCAGCAGTGAGACAGGACTGAGAGAACCCAGGGAGCAGCAGCAGCAGTGAGACAGGACTGAGAGAACCCAGGGAGCAGCAGCAGCAGTGAGACAGGACTGAGAGAACCCAGGGAGCAGCAGCAGCAGTGAGACAGGACTGAGAGAACCCAGGGAGCAGCAGCAGCAGTGAGACAGGACTGAGAGAACCCAGGGAGCAGCAGTGAGACAGGACTGAGAGAACCCAGGGAGCAGCAGCAGCAGTGAGACAGGACTGAGAGAACCCAGGGAGCAGCAGCAGCAGTGAGACAGGACTGAGAGAACCCAGGGAGCAGCAGCAGCAGTGAGACAGGACTGAGAGAACCCAGGGAGCAGCAGTGAGACAGGACTGAGAGAACCCAGGGAGCAGCAGCAGCAGTGAGACAGGACTGAGAGAACGCAGGGAGCAGCAGTGAGGCAGGACTGAGAGAACCCTGGAGAGTTTCGGTCTCCCATTTAAGGACAGATTTAATTGCATCAGAAGCGGTTCAGAGAATTTCCACTCGACCCTTGCCTGGGATGTGGGGGTTTTTGTCTGACGAGGAAGAGGTTGAGCAGGTTGGGCCCTGTATCCATTGGAGTTTAGAAGGAAGAGAGGCGACCTTATTGAAACACACAAGATCCTGAGGGGGCGTTGACAGGGTGGACACTGCAGGGTTGTGCGGGCGGGGAGTGGGGGGGGGGTGGCATCCAGAACTTGGGGCACAGTTTAAAAATAAGGGGTCTCCCGCTGAAAGTGGAGGTGAGGAGGAATCTCTTCCCTCAGAGGGTCGAGAGTCTGTAGAACTCTCTTCCCCAGAGAGCAGTGGAGTTGGGTCAGCGAATATATTTGAAGCTGAGTTAGAGAGAACATTAATCAACAAGGGGGTCAACGGTTACAGCGGGGGGGGGGAGCAGACAGGGAAGTGGGGTTCAGAACACAGTCAGATCAGCCATGATGTCATTGGTTGGAGGAACAGACTCGATGGGCAGAATGCCCTCCTCCCACTCCTCGTTCCTGTGTCCATAAGTACCTGGCTGATTTTAGATGCACCTCATCTTCCTCCTCATCGACAAATCCGTATTCTGGAAGCTTCCGGTGCCGAGAGGCAAGGAAATTGAACATATCAAACGTCGATTTCCTGCGTGTTAGAAAACAAAATGTCAGACCCGCGTCCCGTCACCGTGTGGGGGAATCACAGACACAGACCTGCGTCTCGTCACCGTGTGGGGGAATCACAGACACAGACCTGCGTCTCGTCACCGTGTTGGGGAATCACAGACACAGACCCGTCACCGTGTGGGGGAATTACAGACACAAACCCACGTCCCGTCACCGTGTGGGGGAATCACAGACACAGACCTGCGTCTCGTCACCGTGTGGGGGAATCACAGACACAGACCCGTCACCGTGTGGGGGAATTACAGACACAGACCCACGTCCCGTCACCGTGTGGGGGAATTACAGACACAGACCCACGTCCCGTCACCGTGTGGGGGAATCACAGACACAGACCCACGTCCCGTCACCGTGTGGGGGAATACAGACACAGACCCGCGTCCCGTCACCGTGTGGGGGAATCACAGACACAGACCCGTATACCGTCACCGTGTGGGGGATTCACAGACACAGACCCGCGTCCCGTCACCGTGTGGGGGAATCACAGACACAGACCCATGTCCCGTCACCGTGTGGGGGAATCACAGACACATACCCATGTCCCGTCACCGTGTGGGGGAATCACAGACACAGACACACGTCCCGTCACCATGTGGGGGAATCACAGACACAGACCCACGTCCCGTCACCGTGTGGGGGAATCACAGACACAGACCCGTCACCGTGTAGGGGAATCACAGACACAGACTCGCGTCCCGTCACCGCGTGGGGGAATCACAGACACAGACCCGTCACCGTGTGGGGGAATCACAGACACAGACCCACGTCCCGTCACCGTGTGGAGGAATCACAGACACAGACCCATCACCGTGTAGGGGAATCACAGACACAGACCCGCGTCCCGTCACCGTGTGGGGGAATCACAGACACAGACCCGTGTCCCGTGACCGTGTGGGGGAATCACAGACACAGACCCGCGTCCCGTCACCGTGTGGGGGAATCACAGATCCGCGTCCCGTCACCGTGTGGGGGAATCACAGACCTGTCACCGTATGGGGGAATCACAGACCCGTCACCGTGTGGGGGAATCACAGACCTGTCACCGTGTGGGTGAATCACAGACCCGTCACCGTGTGGGGGAATCACAGACCCGTCACCGTGTGGGGGAATCACAGACACAGACCCGCGTCCTGTCACCGTGTGGGGGAATCACAGACCCGCGTCCCGTCACCGTGTGGGGGAATCACAGACACAGACCCGTCACCGTGTGGGGGAATCACAGACACAGACCCACGTCCCGTCACCGTGTGGGTGAATCACAGACACAGACCCGCGTCCTGTCACCGTGTGGGAGAATCACAAACACAGACCCGTCACCGTGTAGGGGAATCACAGACACAGACCCGTCACTGTTTGGGGGAATCACAGACACAGACCTGTCACCGTGTGGGGGAATCACAGACACAGACACAGGTCCCGTCACCGTGTGGGGGAATCACAGACACAGACCCGCGTCCCGTCACCGTGTGGGGGAATCACAGACACAGACCCACATCCCGTCACCGTGTGGGGGAATCACAGACCAGTCACCATGTGGGGGAATCACAGACACAGATCCTCGCCCCGTCACCGTGTGGGGGAATCACAGACACAGACCCGCGTCCCGTCACCGTGTGGGGGAATCACAGACACAGACCCGCGTCCCGTCACCGTGTGGGGGAATCACAGACACAGACCCGCGTCCCATTACCGTGTGGGGGAATCACAGACACAGACCCGCGTCCCGTCACCGTGTGGGGAATCACAGACACGCGTCCTGTCACCGTGTGGTGGAATCACAGACACAGACCCGTCACCGTGTGGGGGAATCACAGACACAGACCCGTCACCGTGTGGGGGAATCACAGACACAGATCCGTCACTGTGTGGGGGAATCACAGACACAGACCCGTCACCGTTTGTGGGAATCACAGACAAAGACCCGTCACAGTGTGGGGGAATCACAGACACAGACCCGTCACCGTGTGGGGGAATCACAGACACAGACCCGCGTCCCGTCACCGTGTGGGGGAATCACAGACACAGACCCACGTCCCGTCACCGTGTGGGGGAATCACAGACACAGACCCGTCACCGTGTGGGGGAATCACAGACACAGACCCGCGTCCCGTCACCGTGTGGGTGAATCACAGACACAGACCCGCGTCCTGTCACCGTGTGGGAGAATCACAAACACAGACCCGTCACCGTGTAGGGGAATCACAGACACAGACCCGTCACTGTTTGGGGGAATCACAGACACAGACCCGTCACCGTGTGGGGGAATCACAGACACAGACACAGGTCCCGTCACCGTGTGGGGGAATCACAGACACAGACCTGCGTCCCGTCACCGTGTGGGGGAATCACAGACACAGACCCACATCCCGTCACCGTGTGGGGGAATCACAGACCAGTCACCATGTGGGGGAATCACAGACACAGACCCGCGTCCTGTCACCGTGTGGGGGAATCACAGACCCGCGTCCCGTCACCGTGTGGGGGAATCACGACACAGACCCGTCACCATGTGGGGGAATCACAGACACAGACCCGCGTCCTGTCACCGTGTGGGGGAATCACAGACACAGACCCATGTCCCGTGACCGTGTGGGGGAATCACAGACACAGACCCGCGTCCCGTCACCGTGTGGGGGAATCACAGATCCGCGTCCCGTCACCGTGTGGGGGAATCACAGACCTGTCACCGTATGGGGGAATCACAGACCCGTCACCGTGTGGGGGAATCACAGACCTGTCACCGTGTGGGTGAATCACAGACCCGTCACCGTGTGGGGGAATCACAGACCCGTCACCGTGTGGGGGAATCACAGACACAGACCCGCGTCCTGTCACCGTGTGGGGGAATCACAGACCCGCGTCCCGTCACCGTGTGGGGGAATCACAGACACAGACCCGTCACCGTGTGGGGGAATCACAGACACAGACCCACGTCCCGTCACCGTGTGGGTGAATCACAGACACAGACCCGCGTCCTGTCACCGTGTGGGAGAATCACAAACACAGACCCGTCACCGTGTAGGGGAATCACAGACACAGACCCGTCACTGTTTGGGGGAATCACAGACACAGACCTGTCACCGTGTGGGGGAATCACAGACACAGACACAGGTCCCGTCACCGTGTGGGGGAATCACAGACACAGACCCGCGTCCCGTCACCGTGTGGGGGAATCACAGACACAGACCCACATCCCGTCACCGTGTGGGGGAATCACAGACCAGTCACCATGTGGGGGAATCACAGACACAGATCCTCGCCCCGTCACCGTGTGGGGGAATCACAGACACAGACCCGCGTCCCGTCACCGTGTGGGGGAATCACAGACACAGACCCGCGTCCCGTCACCGTGTGGGGGAATCACAGACACAGACCCGCGTCCCATTACCGTGTGGGGGAATCACAGACACAGACCCGCGTCCCGTCACCGTGTGGGGAATCACAGACACGCGTCCTGTCACCGTGTGGTGGAATCACAGACACAGACCCGTCACCGTGTGGGGGAATCACAGACACAGACCCGTCACCGTGTGGGGGAATCACAGACACAGATCCGTCACTGTGTGGGGGAATCACAGACACAGACCCGTCACCGTTTGTGGGAATCACAGACAAAGACCCGTCACAGTGTGGGGGAATCACAGACACAGACCCGTCACCGTGTGGGGGAATCACAGACACAGACCCGCGTCCCGTCACCGTGTGGGGGAATCACAGACACAGACCCACGTCCCGTCACCGTGTGGGGGAATCACAGACACAGACCCGTCACCGTGTGGGGGAATCACAGACACAGACCCGCGTCCCGTCACCGTGTGGGTGAATCACAGACACAGACCCGCGTCCTGACACCGTGTGGGAGAATCACAAACACAGACCCGTCACCGTGTAGGGGAATCACAGACACAGACCCGTCACTGTTTGGGGGAATCACAGACACAGACCCGTCACCGTGTGGGGGAATCACAGACACAGACACAGGTCCCGTCACCGTGTGGGGGAATCACAGACACAGACCCGCGTCCCGTCACCGTGTGGGGGAATCACAGACACAGACCCACATCCCGTCACCGTGTGGGGGAATCACAGACCAGTCACCATGTGGGGGAATCACAGACACAGACCCGCGTCCTGTCACCGTGTGGGGGAATCACAGACCCGCGTCCCGTCACCGTGTGGGGGAATCACGACACAGACCCGTCACCATGTGGGGGAATCACAGACACAGACCCGCGTCCTGTCACCGTGTGGGTGAATCACAGACACAGACCCGCGTCCCGTCACCTTGTGGGGGAATCACAGACACAGACCCGCATCCCGTCACCGTGTGGGGGAATCACAGACACAGACCCATTTTTCGTCACCGTGTGGGGGAATCACAGACACAGACCCGTCACCGTGTGGGGGAATCACAGACACAGACACAGGTCACGTCACTGTGTGGGGGAATCACAGACACAGACCCACATCCCGTCACCGTGTGGGGGAATCACAGACACAGGTCCCGTCACCATGTGGGGGAATCACAGACACAGACCCGCATCCCGTCACCGTGTGGGGGAATCACAGACACAGACCCGTCACCGTGTGGGGGAATCACAGACACAGATCCGTCACCGTGTGGGGGAATCACAGACACAGATCCGTCACTGTGTGGGGGAATCACAGACACAGACCCGCGTTCCATCACCATGTGGGGGAATCACAAACACAGACCCGTCACCGTGTGGGGGAATCACAGACACAGACCCGTCACCGTTTGTGGGAATCACAGACAAAGACCCGTCACAGTGTGGGGGAATCACAGACACAGACCCGTCACCGTGTGGGGGAATCACAGACACAGACCCGCATCCCGTCACCGTGTGGGGGAATCACAGACACAGACCCACGTCCCGTCACCGTGTGGGGGAATCACAGACACAGACCCGTCACCGTGTGGGGGAATCACAGACACAGACACAGACCCGTCACCGTGTGGGGGAATCACAGACACAGACCCGCGTCCCGTCACCGTGTGGGGGAATCACAGACACAGACCCGCGTCCCGTCACCGTGTGGGGGAATCACAGACGCTTCACCGTGTGGGGGAATCACAGACACAGACCCGCGTCCTGTCACCATGTGGGGGAATCACAGACCCGCGTCCCGTCACCGTGTGGGGGAATCACAGACACAGACCCGTCACCATGTGGGGGAATCACAGACACAGACCCGCATCCCGTCACCATGTGGGTGAATCACAGACACAGACCCGCATCCCATCACCATGTGGGGGAATCACAGACACAGACCCGCATCCCGTCACCATGTGGGGGAATCACAGACACAGACCCGTCACCATGTGGGGGAATCACAGACACAGACCCGTCACCGTGTGGGGGAATCACAGACACAGACCCGCGTCCCATCACCGTGTTGGGGAATTGCAGACACAGACCCGCGTCCCGTCACCGTGTGGGGGAATCACAGACACAGACCCACATCCCGTCACCGTGTGGGGGAATCACAGACACAGACCCACGTCCCGTCACCGTGTGGGGGAATCACAGACACAGACCCGTCACCGTGTGGGGGAATCACAGACACAGACCCGTCACAGTGTGGGGGAATCACAGACACAGACCCGTCACTGTGTGGGGGAATCACAGACACAAACCCGCGTCCTGTCACTGTGTGGGGGAATCACAGACACAGACCCGCATCCCGTTACCATGTGGTGGAATCACAGACACAGACCGGTCACCATGTGGGGCAATCACAGACACAGACCCACATCCCGTCACCGTGTGGGGGAATCACAGACACAGACCCGTCACCGTGTTGGGGAATCAAAGACACAGACACACGTCTCGTCACCGTGTGGGGGAATCACAGACACAGACCCGTCACCGTGTGGGGGAATCACAGACACAGACACAGGTCCCATCACCGTGTGGGGGTATCACAGACACAGACCCGTCACCGTGTGGGGGAATCACAGACGCAGACCCGTCAACGTGTGGGGGAATCACAGACACAGACCCACGTCCCGTCACCGTGTGGGGGAATCACAGACGCAGACCCGTCACCGTGTGGGGGAATCACAGACACAGACCCGCGTCCCGTCACCGTGTGGGGGAATCACAGACACAGACCCGCGTCCCGTCACCGTGTGGGGGAATCACAGACACAGACCCGCGTCCCGTCACCGTGTGGGGGAATCACAGACACAGACCCACGTTCTGTCACCGTGTGGGGGAATCACAGACACAGACCCGCGTCCTGTCACCATGTGGGGGAATCACAGGCAAAGACCCGTGTCCCGTCACCGTGTAGGGGAATCACAGACACAGACCCGTGTCCTGTCACCGTGTGGGGGAATCATAGACACAGACCCGCATCCCGTCACCATGTGGGGGAATCACAGACACAGACCCGCTTCCCGTCACCGTGTGGGGGAATCACAGACACAGACCCTCGTTTCGTCACCGTGTGGGGGAATCACAGACACAGACCCGTCACCATGTATGGGAATCACAGACACAGACCCACGTCACGTCACCGTGTGGGGTTATCACAGACACAGACCCGTCACCGTGTGGGGGAATCACACTCACAGACCCGTCACCGTGTGGGGGAATCACAGACACAGACCCGCGTCCCGTCACCGTGTGGGGGAATCACAGACACAGACCCGCATCCCGTCACCGTGTGGGGGAATCACAGACACAGACCCGCGTCCCATCACCGTGTTGGGGAATCGCAGACACAGACCCGCGTCCCGTCACCGTGTGGGGGAATCACAGACACAGATCCACATCCCGTCACCGTGTGGGTGAATCACAGACACAGACCCACGTCCCGTCACCGTGTGGGGGAATCACAGACACAGACCCGTCACCGTGTGGGGGAATCACAGACACAGACCCGTCAACGTGTGGGGGAATCACAGACACAGACCCGCGTCCTGTCACTGTGTGGGGGAATCAAAGACACAGACCCGCATCCCGTCACCGCGTGGGGGAATCACAGACACAGACCCGTCACCGTGTGGGGGAATCAAAGACACAGACACACGTCTCGTCACCGTGTGGGGGAATCACAGACACAGACACAGGTCCCGTCACCATGTGAGGGTATCACAGACGCAGACCCGTCACCATGTGGGGCAATCACAGACGCAGACCCGTCACCGTGTGGGGGAATCACAGACACAGACCCGCGTCCCGTCACCGTGTGGGGGAATCACAGACACAGACCCGTCACCGTGTGGGGGAATCACAGACACAGACCCACGTTCTGTCACCGTGTGGGGGAATCACAGACACAGACCCGCGTCCTATCACCATGTGGGGGAATCACAGGCAAAGACCTGTGTCCCGTCACCGTGTAGGGGAATCACAGACACAGACCCGCGTCCCGTCACCGTGTGGGGGAATCACATACACGCGTCCCGTCACCGTGTAGGGGAATCATAGACACAGACCCGCATCCCGTCACCATGTGGGGGAATCACAGACACAGACCCGCTTCCCGTCACCGTGTGGGGGAATCACAGACACAGACCCTCGTTTCGTCACCGTGTGGGGGAATCACAGACACAGACCCGTCACCGTGTATGGGAATCACAGACACAGACCCACGTCACGTCACCGTGTGGGGTTATCACAGACACAGACCCGTCACCGTGTATGGGAATCACAGACACAGACCCACGTCACGTCACCATGTGGGGGAATCACAGACCCACGTCCCATCACCGTGTGGGGCAATCACAGACCCAGGTCCCGTCACCGTGTGGGGGAATCACAGACACAGACCCGCATCCCGTCACTGTGTGGGGGAATCACAGACACAGACCCGCGTCCCGTCACCGTGTGGGGGAATCACAGACACAGACCCGTCACCGTGTGGGGGTATCACAGACACAGACCCACGTCCCGTCACCGTGTGGGGGAATCACAGACACAGACCCGCATCCCGTCACCGTGTGGGGGAATCACAGACACAGACCCGCGTCCCATCACCGTGTTGGGGAATCGCAGACACAGACATGCGTCCCGTCACCGTGTGGGGGAATCACAGACACAGACCCACATCCCGTCACCGTGTGGGGGAATCACAGACACAGACCCGTCACCGTGTGGGGGAATCACAGACACAGACCCGTCACCGTGTGGGGGAATCACAGACACAGACCCGCGTCCCGTCACCGTGTGGGGGAATCACAGACACAGCCCCACGTCCCGTCACCGTGTGGGGGAATCACAGACACAGACCCGTCACCGTGTGGGGGAATCACAGACACAGACCCGTCACCGTGTGGGGGAATCACAGACACAGACCCGCGTCCTGTCACTGTGTGGGGGAATCACAGACACAGACCCGCATCCCGTTACCATGTGGTGGAATCACAGACACAGACCGGTCACCATGTGGGGCAATCACAGACACAGACCCACATCCCGTCACCGTGTGGGGGAATCACAGACACAGACCCGTCACCGTGTGGGGGAATCAAAGACACAGACACACGTCTCGTCACCGTGTGGGGGAATCACAGACACAGACCCGTCACCGTGTGGGGGAATCACAGACACAAACACAGGTCCCGTCACCGTGTGGGGGTATCACAGACGCAGACCCGTCACCGTGTGGGGGAATCACAGACGCAGACCCGTCACCGTGTGGGGGAATCACAGACACGGACCCGCGTCCCGTCACCGTGTGGGGGAATCACAGACACAGACCCACGTTCTGTCACCGTGTGGGGGAATCACAGACACAGACCCGCGTCCTGTCACCATGTGGGGGAATCACAGGCAAAGACCCGTGTCCCGTCACCGTGTAGGGGAATCGCAGACACAGACCCGCGTCCCGTCACCGTGTGGGGGAATCACATACACGCGTCCCGTCACCGTGTAGGGGAATCATAGACACAGACCCGCATCCCGTCACCATGTGGGGGAATCACAGACACAGACCCGCTTCCCGTCACTGTGTGGGGGAATCACAGACACAGACCCTCGTTTCGTCACCGTGTGGGGGAATCACAGACACAGACCCGTCACCGTGTATGGGAATCACAGACACAGACCCACGTCACGTCACCGTGTGGGGTTATCACAGACACAGACCAGCGTCCTGTCACCGTGTGGGGGTGTCACAGACACAGACACAGACCCGTCACCGTTTGGGGGAATCACACTCACAGACCCGTCACCGTGTGGGGGAATCACAGACACAGACCCGCGTCCCGTCACCGTGTGGGGGAATCACAGACCCACGTCCCGTCACCGTGTGGGGGAATCACAGACCCAGGTCCCGTCACCATGTGGGGGAATCACAGACACAGACCCGCATCCCGTCACCGTGTGGAGGAATCACAGACACAGACCCACGTCCCGTCACCGTGTGGGGGAATCACAGACACCCGTCCCGTCACCGTGTAGGGGAATCATAGACACAGACCCGTCACCGTGTGGGGGAATCACAGACACAGACCCGCATCCCGTCACCGTGTGGGGGAATCACAGACACAGACCCGCGTCCCGTCACCATGTGGGGGAATCACAGACACAGACCCTCGTCCCGTCATCGTGTGGGGGAATCACAGGCACAGACCCGTCACCGTGTGGGGGAATCACAGACACAGACCCGCATCCCGTCACCGTGTGGGGGAATCACAGACACAGACCCGCGTCCCGTCACCGTGTGGGGGAATCACAGACACAGACCCTCGTCCCGTCACCGTGTGGGGGAATTACAGACACAGACCCGCGTCCCTTCACCGTGTGGGGGAATCACAGGCACAGACCCGCGTCCCGTCACCGTGTGGGGGAATCACAGGCACAGACCCGCGGCGCTGTCACCGTGTGGGGGAATCACAGACACAGACCCGCGTCCCGTCACCGTGTGGGGGAATCACAAACACAGACCCGTCACCGTGTGGGGGAATCACAGA
Organism: Isurus oxyrinchus; assembly: GCA_026770705.1. Taxonomy (NCBI): domain Eukaryota; kingdom Metazoa; phylum Chordata; class Chondrichthyes; order Lamniformes; family Lamnidae; genus Isurus; species Isurus oxyrinchus. The sequence goes on from JANJGN010002051.1 coordinate 65,694, forward strand.
TACAGACCCGCGTTCTGTCACCGTGTGGGGGAATCACAAAGACCCGCGTCCCGTCACCGTGTGGGGGTATCACAGACACAGACCCACATCCCGTCACCGTGTGGGGGAATCACAGAGACAGACCCGCGTTCTGTCACCGTGTGGGGGAATCACAGACACAGACCCGCGTCCCGTCACCGCGTGAGGGAATCACAGACACAGACCCGTCACCGCGTGGGGGAATCACAGACACAGACCCGCGTCCTGTCACCGTGTGGGGGAATCACAGACCCGCGTCATGTCACCTGCGAGTGGCGATGAATCACAGACAATGCAGATTTACTCCCTACCTACTCCCAACTTCAGCCCGGACGCAGCCGTGTGGATTAATTGGAAGCTCATCCACCTCGGCATGTTTGTGAAAGCGAAACTTGTATTTCCTGCAGTTCTTGGCCCCAGCCAACTGCTCGACAAGGAAAAGTACGGCATCGTGTGTTAGTCCGAGACACCGGGGGCCACTCATACCTGCAATACAGGAAAAGGCAAAGGAGCTCAGTCATAAGGCAAATCAGTGTCGAGCTGAAAGCACTGGGGCCGGGGGTTGGGAAGCGACGGGGCCGGGGGTTGGGAAGCGACGGGGCCGGGGGTTGGGAAGCGACGGGGCCGGGGGTTGGGAAGCGACGGGGCCGGGGGTTGGGAAGCGACGGGGCCGGGGGTTGGGAAGCGACGGGGCCGGGGGGGGGGGGGGGTCATTTCTCTGCGCGTGTGTCTCCTGGGGTGGATGCTGTCTCTACAGCATGTGGAACATGAGAGAGCGAGGGACAGGGGCGGGCGGAGGGAGTGAGCGAGGGACAGGGGCGGGCGGAAAGTTCTACAAGAGATGGTGTGTGTGTGTGTCTGTCTCCAGAGGGCAGGGGGTGTTTCCTACAACACGTACCCTTTAGGGCAGTGTTTGCGCTCACCTGTGAATGAGATCTGCTTCAGACGAGCGTTTGCTCGAGCTTCCAGCACCTTGTCCAGCACCGCTTTCCACGCCACTATCCAGAGAGGGGGATGGGAGACAGAGAGGGGACGGGACAGAGGGAGAGAGATAGAGAGGGAGGGAGAGAGAGAGAGAGAGAGAGAGAGAGAAATAGAGAGAGACAGAGAGAGAGAGAGAGACAGAGAGAGACAGAGAGAGAGAGAGAGAGACAGAGAGAGACAGAGAGAGAGAGAGAGAGAGAGAGAGAGACAGAGAGAGAGAGAGACAGAGAGAGAGAGAGACAGAGAGAGACAGAGAGAGAGAGAGAGAGACAGAGAGAGAGAGAGAGAGAGAGAGACAGAGAGAGAGAGAGAGAGAGAGAGAGCAGGGCAAGGGAGGAAGATAGCGAGGCAGAGAGATGGATGAGGAACACAAGGAGCAGAGGGCGGGAGGGAAAAACAACAAAAATGAGTTTTGTTGAATTTCAATTACCAGGTTATAAACGTCAGTTAATAATTGGTGGTGTCACCCAGTCAGTGCTCACAACAATACTCGAGACAGATGATGACATTCCCTCACGCCTCTTGGAACAGCAGCCTTGAGAACCTCTACATTCGGCTAAAAGGATCCCAGTTTAATAACTTATCAAAAAACGGCCCCTCCATCAGTGCCGCACTCCCTCAGTACTGACCCTCCCGACAGTGCGGCACTCCCTCAGTACTGACCCTCTGACAGTGCAGCACTCCCTCAGTACTGACCCTCCGACAGTGCGGCACTCCCTCAGTACTGACCCTCCGACAGTGCAGCACTCCCTCAGTACTGACCCTCCATCAGTGCGGCGCTCCCTCAGTACTGACCCTCCGACAGTGCGGCACTCCCTCAGTACTGACCCTCCGACAGTGCAGCACTCCCTCAGTACTGACCCTCCATCAGTGCGGCACTCCCTCAGTACTGACCCTCTGACAGTGCAGCACTCCCTCAGTACTGACCCTCCGACAGTGCAGCACTCCCTCAGTACTGACCCTCCATCAGTGCAGCACTCCCTCAGTACTGACCCTCTGACAGTGCAGCACTCCCTCAGTACTGACCCTCCGACAGTGCAGCACTCCCTCAGTACTGACCCTCCATCAGTGCAGCACTCCCTCAGTACTGACCCTCTGACAGTGCAGCACTCCCTCAGTACTGACCTCCGACAGTGCAGCACTCCCTCAGTACTGACCCTCCGACAGTGCAAGCACTCCCTCAGTACTGACCGTCTGACAGTGCAGCACTCCCTCAGTACTGACCCTTCGACAGTGCACACTCCCTCAGTACTGACCCTCCATCAGTGCGGCACTCCCTCAGTACTGACCCTCTGACAGTGCAGCACTCCCTCAGTACTGACCCTCTGACAGTGCAGCACTCCCTCAGTACTGACCCTTCGACAGTGCAGCACTCCCTCAGTACTGACCCTTCGACAGTGCAGCACTCCCTCAGTACTGACCCTTCGACAGTGCACACTCCCTCAGTACTGACCCTCCATCAGTGCGGCACTCCCTCAGTACTGACCCTCTGACAGTGCAGCACTCCCTCAGTACTGACCCTCTGACAGTGCAGCACTCCCTCAGTACTGACCCTCCATCAGTGCAGCACTCCCTCAGTACTGACCCTCCGACAGTGCAGCACTCCCTCAGTACTGACCCTCCATCAGTGCAGCACTCCTCAGTACTGATCCTCCGACAGTGCAGCACTCCCTCAGTACTGACCCTTCGACAGTGCACACTCCCTCAGTACTGACCCTCTGACAGTGCAGCACTCCCTCAGTACTGACCCTCTGACAGTGCAGCACTCCCTCAGTACTGGACCCTCCATCAGTGCAGCACTCCCTCAGTACTGACCCTCCGACAGTGCAGCACTCCCTCAGTACTGACCCTCCATCAGTGCAGCACTCCCTCAGTACTGACCCTCTGACAGTGCAGCACTCCCTCAGTACTGACCCTTCTGACAGTGCAGCACTCCCTCAGTACTGACCCTCTGACAGTGCAGCACTCCCTCAGTACTGACCCTCTGACAGTGCAGCACTCCCTCAGTACTGACCCTCTGACAGTGCAGCACTCCCTCAGTACTGACCCTCCATCAGTGCAGCACTCCCTCAGTACTGACCCTCCGACAGTGCAGCACTCCCTCAGTACTGACCCTCCATCAGTGCAGCACTCCCTCAGTACTGACCCTCCGACAGTGCGGCACTCCCTCAGTACTGACCCTCCGACAGTGCGGCACTCCCTCAGTACTGACCCTCCGACAGTGCAGCACTCCCTCAGTACTGAGCCTCTGACAGTGCGGCACTCCCTCAGTACTGACCCTCCGACAGTGCAGCACCTCCCTCAGTACTGAGCCTCTGACAGTGCGGCACTCCCTCAGTACTGACCCTCTGACAGTGCGGCACTCCCTCAGTACCTCCTACCCTCAGTTTGCAAAGTCTACAGCCCCTGAGCTATGAGTGTTATTCGCTGCACTGCACTCACACACAACCCCCCCCGCACCCCCCTCCCCGATCTCTACTCACCATCTATGCTGTCTGCACACACACTGAAGCCGTCGTCACTTGTGATTTCGAACCGCAAATGAGGCCCGTTCTTTTTTAACGTCTCCGACCCCCGCCAGTTCTCTTTGTCCTTCTCGTCTTTTCGTCCTCTTCTGCCTCTTCATCATCATCATCATCCTCATCTTCCTCCTCCTCTTCCTCTTCCTCCTCCTCCTCCTCATGAGTGGTAGAGGCTATCGATTCGTCCTCTGAGCTCAGCTCAGCTGCAGAAGGGTGGGTTTCAGGGGGAGGGGGTGTGGGGTGGATGCAGAGAAACAGCCGTTTACAAAGAGCTCCTGCAGGCCGCACTGCTTCCTCCAGAGCTCAGGAAGACAGGGTCAGCCTCAATATCCCACAGAGCTCAAACATGCAAACCCCAAAACCCAACGCGCGAGTCAGCAAGAGGCGGTGGAGGCAGGGGAGAGAGAGAGAGAGAGCGCGCGCACGAGCGGGTTCCAGAGCACGAAAGAGGGAGAGACGGACGAGAGAGAGCGTGAGACAGCGCGCTACGAGAGAGAGAGCGAGCGCGCACGAGAAGAGAGAGCGAGCGCGCACGAGAGAGAGAGCGCGCGCGCACGAGAGAGAGAGCGCGCGCGCACGAGAGAGAGAGCGCGCGCGCACGAGAGAGAGAGCGAGCGAGCGCGCGCGCACGAGAGAGAGAGCGAGCGATGCGCGCGCACGAGAGAGGGAGCGCGCGCGCACGAGAGAGAGAGCGCGCGCGCACGAGAGAGAGAGCGCGCGCGCACGAGAGAGAGAGCGCGCGCGCACGAGAGAGAGAGCGCGCGCGCACGAGAGAGAGAGGCGCGCGCGCACGAGACAGAGAGCGCGCGCGCACGAGAGAGAGAGCGCGCGGCGCACGAGAGAGAGAGAGCGCGGCGCACGAGAGAGAGAGAGCGCGCGCGCAGGACGAGAGAGAGAGCGCGCGCACGAGAGAGAGAGCGCGCGCACGAGAGAGAGAGCGCGCGCGCACGAGAGAGAGAGCGCGCGCGCCACGAGAGAGAGAGCGCGCGCGCACGAGAGAGAGAGAGCGCGCGCACGAGAGAGAGAGAGCGCGCGCACGAGAGAGAGAGAGCGCGCGCATGAGCGGGTTCCAGAGCACGAAAGAGGGAGAGACGGACGAGAGAGAGCGTGAGACAGCGCGCACGAGAGAGAGAGAGCGCGCGCGCACGAGAGAGAGAGAGCGCGCGCGCACGAGAGAGAGAGAGCGCGCGCGCACGAGAGAGAGAGCGAGCGCGCACGAGAAGAGAGAGCGAGCGCGCGACGAGAGAGAGAGCGAGCGCGCACGAGAGAGAGAGCGCGCGCGCACGAGAGAGAGAGCGCGCGCGCACGAGAGAGAGAGGCGCGCGCACGAGAGAGAGAGCGCGCGCGCACGAGAGAGAGAGCGCGCGCGCACGAGAGAGAGAGCGCGCACGAGAGAGAGAGCGCGCGCGCGACGAGAGAGAGAGCGCGCGCACGAGAGAGAGAGAGCGCGCGCACGAGAGAGAGCGCGCGCACGAGAGAGAGAGAGAGCGAGAGCCAGAGCGCGAGAGCGAGCCAGAGCGCGGGAGAGAGAGCGAGCCAGAGCACGAGAGAGAGAGCGCCGCACGAGAGAGAGAGCGCGCGCACGAGAGAGAGAGCGCGCGCACGAGAGAGAGATCGCGCGCACGAGAGAGAGAGCGCGCGCACGAGAGAGAGAGCGCGCGTCACGAGAGAGAGAGCGCGCGCACGAGAGAGAGAGCGCGCGCACGAGAGAGAGAGCGCGCGCACGAGAGAGAGAGCGCGCGCACGAGAGAGCGCGCGCACTAGAGAGCGCGCGCACGAGAGAGAGAGAGAGCGCGCACGAGAGAGAGAGAGCGCGCGACGAGAGAGAGAGCGCGCGCGCGCGAGAGAGAGAGAGAGAGCGCGCGCGAGAGAGAGAGCGCGCGCGAGAGAGAGAGAGAGCGCGCGCGAGAGAGAGAGAGCGCGCGGCGAGAGAGAGAGCGCGCGCACGAGAGAGCGCGCGCGCACGAGAGAGAGGCGCGGCGCACGAGAGAGAGCGCGCGCACGAGAGAGAGCGCGCGCCGACGAGAGAGAGAGAGAGCGAGAGCCAGAGCGCGAGAGCGAGCCAGAGCGCGGGGAGAGAGAGCGAGCCAGAGCACGAGAGAGAGAGCGCAGCGCACGAGAGAGAGAGCGCGCGCACGAGAGAGAGAGCGCGCGCACGAGAGAGAGAGCGCGCGCACGAGAGAGAGAGCGCGCGCACGAGAGAGAGAGCGCGCGCACGAGAGAGAGAGCGCGCGCACGAGAGAGAGAGCGCGCGCACGAGAGAGAGAGCGCGCGCACGAGAGAGAGAGCGCGCGCACGAGAGAGAGAGCGCGCGCACGAGAGAGAGAGCGCGCGAACTAGAGAGAGAGCGCGCGCACGAGAGAGAGAGCGCGCGCACGAGAGAGAGAGCGCGCGCCACGAGAGAGAGAGCGCGCGCACGAGAGAGAGAGCGCGCGCACGAGAGAGAGAGCGCGCGCACGAGAGAGCGCGCGCACTAGAGAGCGCGCGCACGAGAGAGCGCGCGCACGAGAGAGAGAGCGCGCGCACGAGAGAGAGCGCGCGCGCACGAGAGAGAGCGCGCGCGCACGAGAGAGAGAGCGCGCCGCGCACGAGAGAGAGCGCGCGCGCACGAGAGAGCGCGCGCACGAGAGAGAGAGCGCGCGCACGAGAGAGAGAGAGCGCGCGCACGAGAGAGAGCGCAGCGCTACGAGAGAGAGCGCGCGCACGAGAGAGAGCGCGCGCACGAGAGAGAGAGCGCGCGCGCACGAGAGAGAGCGCGCGCGCACGAGAGAGAGAGAGCGCGCGCTACGAGAGAGAGCGCGCGCACGAGAGAGATAGAGCGCGCGCGCACGAGAGAGAGAGCGAGAGCCAGAGCGCGAGAGCGAGCCAGAGCGCGAGAGAGAGCGCCGCACGAGAGAGAGAGCGCGCGCGCACGAGAGAGAGAGCGCGCGCGCACGAGAGAGAGAGCGCGCGCGCACGAGAGAGAGAGAGCGCGCGCGCACGAGAGAGAGAGAGCGCGCACGGAGAGAGAGAGCGCGAGCGCACGAGAGAGAGAGAGCGCGCGCACGAGAGAGAGCGCGCGCACGAGAGAGAGCGCGCGCACGAGAGAGAGAGCGCGCACGAGAGAGAGAGCGCGCGCGCACGAGAGAGAGCGCGCGCGCACGAGAGAGAGAGAGCGTCGCGCACGAGAGAGAGCGCGCGCACGAGAGAGATAGAGCGCGCCGCGCACGAGAGAGAGAGCGAGAGCCAGAGCGCGAGAGAGAGAGCGCCGCACGAGAGAGAGAGCGCGCGCACGAGAGAGAGCGCGCGCGAGAGAGAGAGCGCGCGCACGAGAGAGAGATGCGCGCCGCGCACGAGAGAGAGAGCGCGCGCGCACGAGAGAGAGCGCGCGCACGAGAGAGAGAGAGAGCGAGAGCCAGAGCGCGAGAGCGAGCCAGAGCGCGGGAGAGAGAGCGAGCCAGAGCACGAGAGAGAGAGCGCCGCACGAGAGAGAGAGCGCGCGCACGAGAGAGAGAGCGCGCGCACGAGAGAGAGAGCGCGCGCACGAGAGAGAGAGCGCGCGCACGAGAGAGAGAGCGCGCGCACGAGAGAGAGAGCGCGCACTAGAGAGCGCGCGCACGAGAGAGAGAGAGAGCGCGCACGAGAGAGAGAGCGCGCGCGCGAGAGAGAGAGAGCGCGCGCGCGAGAGAGAGAGCGCAGCGCGAGAGAGAGAGCGCGCGCGAGAGAGAGAGCGCGGCGCGCACGAGAGAGAGCGCGCGCGCACGAGAGAGAGAGAGCGCGCGCACGAGAGAGAGCGCGCGCACGAGAGAGATAGAGCGCGCGGCGCACGAGAGAGAGAGCGAGAGCCAGAGCGCGAGAGCGAGCCAGAGCGCGAGAGGAGAGCGCCGCACGAGAGAGAGAGCGCGCGCGCACGAGAGAGAGAGCGCGCGCGCACGAGAGAGAGAGCGCGCTGCGCACGAGAGAGAGAGAGCGGCGGCGCGCACGAGAGAGAGAGAGCGCGCACGAGAGAGAGAGCGCGAGCGCACGAGAGAGAGAGAGCGCGCGCACGAGAGAGAGCGCGCGCACGAGAGAGAGCGCGCGCACGAGAGAGAGAGCGCGCACGAGAGAGAGAGAGCGCGCGCGCACGAGAGAGAGCGCGCGCGCACGAGAGAGAGAGAGCGCGCGCACGAGAGAGAGCGCGCGCACGAGAGAGATAGAGCGGCGCGCGCACGAGAGAGAGAGCGAGAGCCAGAGCGCGAGAGAGAGAGCGCCGCACGAGAGAGAGAGCGCGCGCACGAGAGAGAGCGCGCGCGAGAGAGAGAGCGCGCGCACGAGAGAGAGAGCGCGCTGGCGCACGAGAGAGAGAGCGCGCGCGCACGAGAGAGGAGCGCGCGCACGAGAGAGAGAGAGAGCGAGAGCCAGAGCGCGAGAGCGAGCCAGAGCGCGGGAGAGAGAGCGAGCCAGAGCACGAGAGAGAGAGCGCCGCACGAGAGAGAGAGCGCGCGCACGAGAGAGAGAGCGCGCGCACGAGAGAGAGAGCGCGCGCACGAGAGAGAGAGCGCGCGCACGAGAGAGAGAGCGCGCGCACGAGAGAGAGAGCGCGCACTAGAGAGCGCGGCGCACGAGAGAGAGAGAGAGAGCGCGCACGAGAGAGAGAGCGCGCGCGCGAGAGAGAGAGAGCGCGCGCGCGAGAGAGAGAGCGCGCGCGAGAGAGAGAGCGCGCGCGAGAGAGAGAGCGCGCGCGCCACGAGAGAGAGCGCGCGCACGAGAGAGAGCGCGCGCACGAGAGAGAGAGAGAGCGAGAGCCAGAGCGCGAGAGCGAGCCAGAGCGCGGGAGAGAGAGCGAGCCAGAGCACGAGAGAGAGAGCGCGCGCACGAGAGAGAGAGCGCGCGCACGAGAGAGAGAGCGCGCGCACGAGAGAGAGAGCGCGCGCACGAGAGAGAGAGCGCGCGCACGAGAGAGAGAGCGCGCGCACGAGAGAGAGAGCGCGCGCACGAGAGAGAGAGAGCGCGGCGCACGAGAGAGAGCGCGCGCGCACGAGAGAGAGCGCGCGCGCGCACGAGAGAGAGAGCGCGCGCGCACGAGAGAGAGCGCGCGCGCACGAGAGAGAGCGCGCGCACGAGAGAGAGAGAGCGTGCGCACGAGAGAGAGCGCGCGCACGAGAGAGAGCGCGGCGCACGAGAGAGAGAGCGCGCACGAGAGAGAGAGCGCGCACGAGAGAGAGAGCGCGCGCGCACGAGAGAGAGCGCGCGCGCACCGAGAGAGAGAGAGCGCGCGCACGAGAGAGAGCGCGCGCACGAGAGAGATAGAGCGCGCGCGCACGAGAGAGAGAGCGAGAGCCAGAGCGCGAGAGCGAGCCAGAGCGCGAGAGAGAGAGCGCCGCACGAGAGAGCGCGCGCACGAGAGAGAGAGCGCGCGCGCACGAGAGAGAGAGCGCGCGCACGAGAGAGAGAGCGCGGCGCACGAGAGAGATAGCGCGCGCACGAGAGAGAGAGCGCGCGCACGAGAGAGAGAGCGCGCGCGCGACGAGAGAGAGAGCGCGCGCGAGAGAGAGAGCGCGCGCGAGAGAGAGAGCGCGCGCGAGAGAGAGAGCGCGCGCACGAGAGAGAGAGCGCTGCGCACGAGAGAGAGAGCGCGCGCACGAGAGAGAGAGCGCGCGCACGAGAGAGAGAGCGCAGCGCACGAGAGAGAGAGCGCGCGCGAGAGAGAGAGCGCGCGAGAGAGAGAGCGCGCGGCGCAACGAGAGAGCGCGCGCGCACGAGAGAGCGCGCTGCGCACGAGAGAGAGCGCGCGCACGAGAGAGAGCGCGCGCACGAGAGAGAGAGAGAGCGAGAGCCAGAGCGCGAGAGCGAGCCAGAGCGCGGGAGAGAGAGCGAGCCAGAGCACGAGAGAGAGAGCGCGCGCACGAGAGAGAGAGCGCGCGCACGAGAGAGAGAGCGCGCGCACGAGAGAGAGAGCGCGCGCACGAGAGAGAGAGAGCGCGCGCACGAGAGAGAGAGCGCGCGCACCAGAGAGAGAGCGCGCGCACCAGAGAGAGAGCGCGCGCACCAGAGAGAGAGCGCGCGCACGAGAGAGAGAGCGCGCGCACGAGAGAGAGAGCGCTGCGCCACGAGAGAGAGAGCGCGCACGAGAGAGAGAGCGCGCACGAGAGAGAGAGCGCGCACGAGAGAGAGAGCGCGCACGAGAGAGAGAGCGCGCGCACGAGAGAGAGAGAGCGCGCGCACGAGAGAGAGAGCGCGCGCACGAGAGAGCGAGCGCGCGCACGAGAGAGCGAGCGCCGGCGCACGAGAGAGCGAGCGCGCGCACGAGAGAGCGAGCGCGCGCACGAGAGAGCGAGCGCGCGCACGAGAGAGCGAGCGCGCGCACGAGAGAGCGAGCGCGCGCACGAGAGAGGAGCGCGCGCGCACGAGAGAGAGCGCGCGCGCCACGAGAGAGAGCGCGCGCGCACAGAGAGACAGAGCGCGCGGCGCACGAGAGACAGAGCGCGCGCGCACGAGAGACAGAGCGCGCGCACGAGAGACAGAGCGCGCGTGCACGAGAGACAGAGCGCGCGCACGAGAGACAGAGCGCGCGCACGAGAGACAGAGCGCGCGCGCACGAGAGAGAGCGCGCGCACGAGAGAGAGCGCGCGCACGAGAGAGAGAGAGCGCGCGCGCACGAGAGAGAGCGCGCGCGCGCACGAGAGAGAGAGCGCGCGCACGAGAGAGGGAGAGCGCGCGCACACGAGAGAGAGAGCGCGCGCACGAGAGAGAGAGAGCGCGCGCGCACGAGAGAGAGAGCGCGCGCACGAGAGATAGAGCGCGCGCGCACGAGAGAGAGAGCGCGCGCGAGAGAGAGAGCGCGCGCACGAAAGAGAGAGCGAGAGCCAGAGCGCGAGAGCGAGCCAGAGCGCGGGAGAGGAGAGCGAGCCAGAGCACGAGAGAGAGAGCGCCGCACGAGAGAGAGAGCGCGCGCACGAGAGAGAGAGCGCGCGCACGAGAGAGAGAGCGCGCGCACGAGAGAGAGAGCGCGCGCACGAGAGAGAGCGCGCGCACGAGAGAGAGAGCGCGCGCACGAGAGAGAGAGCGCGCGCACGAGAGAGAGAGCGCGCGCACGAGAGAGAGCGCGCGCGCACGAGAGAGAGCGCGCGCGCGAGAGAGAGAGCTGCGCGCGCGAGAGAGAGAGCGCGCGCACGAGAGAGAGAGCGCGCGCACGAGAGAGAGAGCGCGCGCACGAGAGAGAGCGCGCGCGCGAGAGAGAGAGAGAGCGCGCGCACGAAAGAGAGAGAGAGAGCGCGCCGCGCACGAAAGAGAGAGAGCGCGCGCGCACGAGAGAGAGAGCGCGCGCACGAGAGAGAGAGCGCGCGCACGAGAGAGAGAGCCAGAGCCAGAGCGCAAGAGCGAGCCAGAGCCAGAGCGCGGGAGAGAGAGCGAGCCAGAGCGCGGGAGAGAGAGCGAGCCAGAGCGCGGGAGAGAGAGCGAGCCAGAGCGCGGGAGAGAGAGCGAGCCAGAGCGCGGGAGAGAGAGCGAGCCAGAGCGCGGGAGAGAGAGCGAGCCAGAGCGCGGGAGAGAGAGCGAGCCAGAGCGCGGGAGAGAGAGCGAGCCAGAGCGCGGGAGAGAGAGCGAGCCAGAGCGCGGAGAGAGAGCGAGCCAGAGCGCGGGAGAGAGAGCGAGCCAGAGCGCGGGAGAGAGAGCGAGCCAGAGCGCGGGAGAGAGAGCGAGCCAGAGCGCGGGAGAGAGAGCGAGCCAGAGCGCGGGAGAGAGAGCGAGCCAGAGCGCGGGAGAGAGAGCGAGCCAGAGCGCGGGAGAGAGAGCGAGCCAGAGCGCGGGAGAGAGAGCGAGCCAGAGCGCGGGAGAGAGAGCGAGCCAGAGCGCGGGAGAGAGAGCGAGCCAGAGCGCGGGATGAGAGAGCGAGCCAGAGCGCGGGAGAGAGAGCGAGCCAGAGCGCGGGAGAGAGAGCGAGCCAGAGCGCGGGAGAGAGAGCGAGCCAGAGCGCGGGAGAGAGAGCGAGCCAGAGCGCGGGAGAGAGAGCGAGCCAGAGCGCGGGAGAGAGAGCGAGCCAGAGCGCGGGAGAGAGAGCGAGCCAGAGCGCGGGAGAGAGAGCGAGCCAGAGCGCGGGAGAGAGAGCGAGCCAGAGCGCGGGAGAGAGAGCGAGCCAGAGCGCGGGAGAGAGAGCGAGCCAGAGCGCGGGAGAGAGAGCGAGCCAGAGCGCGGGAGAGAGAGCGAGCCAGAGCGCGGGAGAGAGAGCGAGCCAGAGCGCGGGAGAGAGAGAGAGCGAGCCAGAGCGCGGGAGAGAGAGCGAGCCAGAGCGCGGGAGAGAGAGCGAGCCAGAGCGCGGGAGAGAGAGCGAGCCAGAGCGCGGGAGAGAGAGCGAGCCAGAGCGCGGGAGAGAGAGCGAGCCAGAGCGCGGGAGAGAGAGCGAGCCAGAGCGCGGGAGAGAGAGCGAGCCAGAGCGCGGGAGAGAGAGCGAGCAGAGCGCGGGAGAGAGAGCGAGCCAGAGCGCGGGAGAGAGAGCGAGCCAGAGCGCGGGAGAGAGAGCGAGCCAGAGCGCGGGAGAGAGAGCGAGCCAGAGCGCGGGAGAGAGAGCGAGCCAGAGCGCGGGAGAGAGAGCGAGCCAGAGCGCGGGAGAGAGAGCGAGCCAGAGCGCGGGAGGAGGAGCGAGCCAGAGCGCGGGAGAGCGAGCGAGCCAGAGCGCGGGAGAGAGAGAGCGAGCCAGAGCGCGGGAGAGAGAGCGAGCCAGAGCGCGGGAGAGAGAGCGAGCCAGAGCGCGGGAGAGAGAGCGAGCCAGAGCGCGGGAGAGAGAGCGAGCCAGAGCGCGGGAGAGAGAGCGAGCCAGAGCGCGGGAGAGAGAGCGAGCCAGAGCGCGGGAGAGAGAGCGAGCCAGAGCGCGGGAGGAGGAGCGAGCGAGCCAGAGCGCGGGAGGAGGAGCGAGCGAGCCAGAGCGCGGGAGGAGGAGCGAGCGAGCCAGAGCGCGGGAGGAGGAGCGAGCGAGCCAGAGCGCGGGGAGAGCGAGCGAGCCAGAGCGCGGGAGAGCGAGCGAGCCAGAGCGCGGGAGAGCGAGCGAGCCAGAGCGCGGGAGAGCGAGCGAGCCAGAGCGCGGGAGAGCGAGCGAGCGAGCCAGAGCGAGCGAGCCAGAGCGAGCGAGCCAGAGAGAGCGAGCCAGAGCGCGGGAGAGAGAGCGAGCCAGAGCGCGGGAGAGAGAGCGAGCCAGAGCGCGGGAGAGAGAGCGAGCCAGAGCGCGGGAGAGAGAGCGAGCCAGAGCGCGGGAGAGAGAGCGAGCCAGAGCGCGGGAGAGAGAGCGAGCCAGAGCGCGGGAGAGAGAGCGAGCCAGAGCGCGGAAGAGAGAGCGAGCCAGAGCGCGGGAGAGAGAGCGAGCCAGAGCGCGGGAGAGAGAGCGAGCCAGAGCGCGGGAGAGAGAGCGAGCCAGAGCGCGGGAGAGAGAGCGAGCCAGAGCGCGGGAGAGAGAGCGAGCCAGAGCGCGGGAGAGAGAGCGAGCCAGAGCGCGGGAGAGAGAGCGAGCCAGAGCGCGGGAGAGAGAGCGTGCCAGAGTGCGACAGAGAGAGCCAGAGTGCGACAGAGAGCGAGCCAGAGCACGAGAGAGTGAGCCAGAACGTGAGAGAGAGAGCCAGAGCGCGAGAGAGAGAGAGTGAGCCAGAGCGCGAGAGAGAGAGAGAGAGAGAGAGCCAGAGCGCGAGAGAGAAAGAGAGAGAGTGAGCCAGAGCGCGAGAGGGTATTACAGAGATAGGGAAGGGCTTGGGCGCATTGGAAAACAAGCTTTGCTCTTTCCCCAGAGACCTGTCATATATTCTTATCCCCAAGAATCCAATTCAATTCCCTTCCACGCAATCTGCCCCACAACAAACCCTCTATCCACCCCACTCCCACCAGGAGCTCCCACACTACCTGAACAGTGCTTCCATTCTCTGGTGGGAGTGCGACGGTTGCTGTAACGACTGCAGTCCCGCATTGACAGGCCGCTTAGACGGGACGATGGGTCTTCAATCTGTTCTGACCTGGAAGTTGGAGCAGAGAGGGTGAGGGAGAAAACACTGGAGTGAGGATAAATGTTACATTGATATTCCTGCATTCAGAGAGTTAGTACTGAGGAAGCGCTGCACTGTCAGAGAGTCAGTACTGGGGGAGCGCCGCACTGTTGGAGGGTCAGTGCTGAGGGAGTGCCGCACTGTCGGAGGGTCAGTGCTGAGGGAGTGCCGCACTGTCGGAGGGTCAGTGCTGAGGGAGTGCCGCACTGTCGGAGGGTCAGTGCTGAGGGAGTGCCGCACAGTCGGAGGGTCAGTGCTGAGGGAGTGCCGCACTGTCGGAGGGTCAGTGCTGAGGGAGTGCTGCACTGACGGAGGGTCAGTACTGAGGGAGTGCTGCACTGTGGGAGGGTCAGTACCGAGGGAGCGCTGCACTGTGGGAGGGTCAGTACTGAGGGAGCGCTGCACTGTCAGAGGGTCAGTACTGAGGGAGCGCTGCACTGTCAGAGGGTCAGTACTGAGGGAGCGCTGCACTGTCGGAGGGTCAGTACTGAGGGAGCGCCGCACTGTTGGAGGATCAGTACTGAGGGAGCGCCGCACTGTGGGAGGCTCAGTGCTGAGGGAGTGCTGCACTGTGGGAGGGTCAGTGCTGAGGGAGCGCTGCACTGTCGGAGGGTCAGTACTGAGGGAGCGCCGCACTGTTGGAGGATCAGTACTGAGGGAGCGCCGCACTGTTGGAGGATCAGTACTGAGGGAGCGCCGCACTGTGGGAGGCTCAGTGCTGAGGGAGTGCTGCACTGTGGGAGGGTCAGTACTGAGGGAGTGCTGCACTGTCGGAGGGTCAGTGCTGAGGGAGTGCTGCACTGTCGGAGGGTCAGTGCTGAGGGAGCGCTGCACTGTTGGAGGGTCAGTACTGAGGGAGTGCTGCAATGTCGGAGGGTCAGTGCTGAGGGAGTGCTGCACTGTGGGAGGGTCAGTACTGAGGGAGTGCTGCACTGTGGGAGGGTCAGTACTGAGGAAGTGCTGCAATATCGGAGGGTCAGTACTGAGGGAGCGCCGCACTGTCGGAGGGTCAGTACTGAGGGAGTGCTGCACTGTGGGAGGGTCAGTGCTGAGGGAGTGCTGCACTGTCGGAGGGTCAGTACCGAGGGAGTGCCGCACTGTGGGAGGGTCAGTGCTGAGGGAGCGCTGCACTGTGGGAGGGTCAGTACTGAGGGAGTGCTGCACTGTCGGAGGGTCAGTACTGAGGGAGTGCTGCACTGTCAGAGGGTCAGTACTGAGGGAGTGCTGCACTGTCAGAGGGTCAGTACTGAGGGAGCGCTGCACTGTCGGAGGGTCAGTGCTGAGGGAGTGCTGCACTGTGGGAGGGTCAGCGTTCTCAAAGGTTCAATCTTCTCGATGTGACACGGAGCCGAGGCCCCGGGTTCCCACTCAGGTGGACGCAGAAGATACCAAGGCCACTATAAGGAAAAGGGCGGGATGTGTTCCCATTGCTGCCTTTGGGCCAACGTTTATCCCTCGACAAGGTTCACCAAAGTTGTGACCAGCTGATCAATACACCGAGGTGGCCGCCAGGCGCCTGGCGCCCGGCTAGACAAGATGCCAAGCTGCTGGAGACGCAGACCGAACCCCGTGCCCCGGGCAGAGAAAGTTACAAAGGCAAAAATGGAAAATTGAGTTACGCACTTGGTGTTCTCAGAGTTCAAAGGCTCCATTTGGTTCAGGTCCAAAGTGGCCTTAATGGTTGGTGTCTTAATCCGAACTCGCCCGTTCCTGTGAAGCAAAGGAGTCGTTAACACTGACGTCTCAGACCGGGGCATCACTTTCCACCCACACGGCTTCCTTCTACTATCTGTCCCGCCCCCTGTCTCCCCCCTGCTCCCTCGCAGGGATCTGCCACCCTCCCTGGGAGAGTCCAAAGCCCGCTGATCAGCTGTACCCGGTTTAAAAGTGGGCACCAGGAGATCGACCAGATCAGCACACGACGGGACTTCAGTCCGCGTGGAGGGACCGGGAGAAGCCGGGATCGTTCTCCCTCGGAGCGGAGAAGGTCGAGGGGGAGATTGAATCGGGACGTTCGACATCAGGAGGGGGGGTTTGGACAGAGTCGATGAGGAGAAAGTGTTCCCAGTGGCCAGGAGGGTCGGTAACCAGAGGGACACAGATTGGAGAGAATCAGGTAAAGGACCAGAGGGGGGAGATGAGGAGGATTATTTTTTGACCCAGCGAGTTGTTGTGATCTGGAAGGCGCTGCCTGAAAGGGCGGTGGAAGCAGATTCAATAGGAACTTTCAAAAAAAGGGGGGGGAATTGGAGAAATACTCGAAGGGGAAGAGTTTGCAGGTCTGTGGGGGGAAAGAGCAGGAGGGGGAGAGAGGGGACTAATTGGATAGATCTTTCAAAGAGCCAGCACAGGCACGATGGGTTGAATGGCCACCTTCCGTGCTGTCAGGCTCGGAGTACGAATTGTTGAACTCTCCCACGGACAAGAAGTAAGAACACAAGAAAACTCTGCCGCCGCCACATCCGGCTATTCGGCCCGTCGAGCCTGTACTGGCCCTTTGTAAGAGCAGTCATGTTGCTTCCCACGTCCCCTGCCTTTTGTCCATCGCCCGCGAAGTTCCTCATCCTCCGATACCGGCCCGACTCCCTTTTCAAATTCTTTACCTGACGCGCTTCCACTCATCAGGCCGTCCCTTCCAGACCCCGGCAACACTCCTGAATGAAAACACTCCTCCCCACCTCGCCCCCCCACCCCTACCCCAACCCCAACCCCCCACCGAAATCTTCACCCAAAGAGCTGAAATCTAAGTGATTTCAAATCTGAACCTAAATCTAAGTTACTGGCCCACTCGCCACGGGGAACGGTTCTCGAGTTATTCTATCGAAACCTCACATCCTCTTAAGAACCTCTATTCGTTCACCCTCTTAACCCTCTCTGCCCCAACTAGAGCATCGGGTCCAGTTCCGGTCACCTCCCTTTGGGGAGGGAGTGAGGGGTCCTTGAGAGGGTGGGGAGGAGGTTGAGCAGAATGGGGTCCAGGGGATGAGGGATTTCAGCTACAAGGTTGGGTTGGAGAAGCTGGGGTTTGTTCTCCTTGGAGCAAAGGAGATTGAGGGGGGATCTGATCGAGGTGCAACTCTTTCGAGTTAAAACCAATAAAACCAAATTAACGTGCAAGATGATGACGGGTTTAGTTCAGGCAGACGAAGAGAAGCTGTTGCCATGAGCTGATGGTACAAGGACTGGGGGGGGACACAGATTGAAGGTTTTGGGCTGGGGGCTGGGGTGGATATGAGGAGGAAATTTTTTTACCCAGCGAGTGGGAATGAGCTGGAACTCGCTGCCTACGAGGAGGGTGGGAGCGGAGACGGCGAACGATTTCAAAAGGAAACCGGACGGACGTTCGAGGGGAAATAAACTCGCAGGGACACGGTGGGTGGGGGTGGAATGGGACTGACTGGATTGCTCTGCAGAAAGACAGCACGGACTCGATGGGCCGAACGGCCTCACCTGGTGACTCGGAGGATGGCCCGGATGCTTCCTGATTGCCCCTCGCCCGTCTTGCGCCCCCCACCCACCCCCCCCCACCCCCCACCTCCCCCACCCAACCCCGACCCCCAACAAAGCCAGAAAAGGAAGGAAAGGCGTATTTTACCCTAAGGAGGTGGGGGGCTGCATCTTCGGGAGACGCTCCAGCACCTTGCGTTCCGCGACCAGCTGATCGACCCAGACGTGCGAGGTTTTCTGTTTCTTGACGTGGACTCTGTCGGAGGACAGGAAGGCGTGCTTGGGGCCGGAGGGAGGCTGGGCGGTGCTGGGGTCGGGCGGAGGAGGAGGTGCGGCGCTTTGCCAGCTGCTCCGCTGGCAGCCCGGCGCGGTGGGCGCCCTGGTGTGGGCGCCGCCCGCCCCCTCTGCGTCCGGGGGCTTGGAGCCGGGCGCCGGCGCCGCCGCCGGCCGGGCCTTCAGGGGGCCGGGCGCGAGGCAAGTCACCGGCGGCTCCCGCCGGGCCAAGACCAGGTTGCCCAGGGAGCCCCGGCTGACCAGCTGGCCGGACACCGGGGCCCCGGGCTGCACCGAGACCACGCTGAGGACGGACGGTCCGAGGGCCAGGGGAGGGGCCTCCGGCGGCCGGAGCAGGGTCACGGGGCCTGGGGCGCCCACCAGGACGGCCCCGAAGCTCTGCTGCTGCTGTTGGGGGGCCGGCGCCGGCAGAGGAGGAGGAGGAGGGGGAGGAGGAGGGGGGGGCTGGTTGACATAGACCACCTCGGGATGGGGGAGCTGAACGACGCTGGCCAGCCCCTTCGGTGGGTGCCGGCGGCGGGGGGCGGTCCGAGGCGAGCGCCCCGGCAGCCACCAGCTGCAACGGGGCCCCCGGAGGGCTCCCGGCTGGCGACGGGGGGCCGGCGCCGGGCTGCTCCTGCGCGCTCTTCAGGATGACCAGGTGGGGCCGGCGCTCGTTGACCAGGACAACGCTCTTCCGGCCGGGCCCCGGCTCGGTGGCGAGGTTGGCGCAGACCCTCTGGATCTGGGGGGGCTCCGGGAAGCGGGGGTCGCCCTCCGGGGCGGTCGGGGGGCTCTCACCGCCGGCGGGCAGGTGGTTGCTCCGATCGGCGGTGGCGGTGGGGGGCGGGGGCGGCGGTCGGTCAGCCTCCGGCCCCTTGGCGTCGAGGAGGCCCGGGCCGGAGCTCGGCGGCAAGGCCAGGGAGAAGGGGGCCCCCGTGTCGGTGCCTTCGCCGACGGACGGCATGCCGGAGGAATTCTTCAGCACAAAGTCCATGATCTCCGAGGGGAGGATGTTGCCCAGCTCCTCGCCGGCGCCGCCGGCGGCGTCGGGCTCCTGCGCCCCCTTGCCGGGGGAGGGCAGGGGGGCCCCATCTTCGGGCGGCAACCCCCGGGGCTGGCCGGCGCCCTCTGACCTGGCGAGGGGCCCGCGGTCGGCGCCCTTGTGCCGGTCGCTTGCCGCCTCCTCGTCTCTGTCGCCGCCCCGCGTCCCGTCTCCTCCTCCTCCTCCTCCGGCGGCGCCACCGGCGGCGGCGGCTCGGTCGTCCACGCCGTCCAGCTGGTCGATGTGGGGGACCTCACCCTCCAGGCCGAAGCACTCGGACGCCAGCTGGTCCATCACCTCCTCGGTCACCACCGTGCGGGCGAAGTTGTAGTAGTGGTCCAGGTCGTCATCCGAGGTGTTGGCGCCGCCGCCGTCGTCGCCGCCATCATCGCCACCCACCGGCGCCGTCAGCAGCTGGGCCGGGCCCGGGTACTTGCCCCTGCCGGTCTCCCGCTGGTCGCCCACGACGATCTGGGCCCCGTAGTGCAGCGTCTGGTCCTGGTAGGACTCGGTGAGGATGGGCTCGCCCTGGGCACCGCAGCCCAGCAGGTGGGGGGAGCCGAGCACCGAGACGATGTCGATGTCGATGGAGTCGAAGGGGTGGTCCCCGTCGTCCAGCAGGGGGGAGGAGGAGGGGGCCGCCTCCTCCTCCTCCCCCACCCCACCCCGGCACCCGCCGCCGGCGAAGCCGGGGGCCAGCAGCTCGGAGGCGCTGAGCGGGCAGGGCAGCTCCAGCGTCTCCCTCCGGGGCACCGGGGGGCGTCCGCCCGGCTCCGAGGCCTCCATCCTCCTGAGGCCAAACTGCCCATAGGTCTCCACGATCTTGGGCTTGAGGCTGCCCGGCTGCCGGGGCTGCCCCGGGGCCGAGACGGCGCCCGTCCTCCTGGAGCCGTGGTTCCTCCCGAACGCCCCGTCCCCCTCCCCCCTCCCCCCCCTCCGCCTCCTCCTCCTCCTCCTCCTCCTCTCCCCGGAGAAGCCGGCTGGCCGCGGCCTCCCTCTCCGGCCCGTTGCGCTGGGCGGTGCCGGTGCTGGGGTGAGGGCGGGCGGCGGAGGAGGAAGTGGAGGAGGAGGAGGAGAAGGAGGAGGAGGAGGAGGAGGGGGGGTCGCCGCTGCCGCTGGGCGCCGCCGGTTTGCCGGCGCTGCCGCCCGGCGGCCTGGGGGCGCAGCTCGGCGCAGTGCGCCGGTCCAGGACGGCGCTCAGGGTCCCGTCGCGGAAGGAGGCGTTGACCAGGTGGTGGGACAGGGAGAGGCCGTCCTTGGTCCTGAAGGGGTGCGAGGCCGCCGGGGCTCTGGCCGTGGCCCCGACAGCCCTCGGCGGAGAGGTCACCTTGCCCCTTGGCACGGCGTGGTGGGATATCAGCCCGTGGCGCCGGGGCACCACCGAGCGACGGTTTGGAGAGATGGCAGGGTCGCTGACCGTCAGGATGTGGTGAGAGACGGAAGCCGGGCTCCCTGAAAAACACAAGAGACAGCTCGATAAGAAACATCTCCTTCACAGGGTAGCGCAGTGTCACCCTGCACACGCCTGCACCGCCCCACACCAGCCTCCTCCCACCCCCCCTCCGT
The DNA here is from genome assembly GCA_026770705.1 of Isurus oxyrinchus. NCBI lineage: Eukaryota > Metazoa > Chordata > Chondrichthyes > Lamniformes > Lamnidae > Isurus > Isurus oxyrinchus. The sequence continues at coordinate 85,529 of JANJGN010002051.1, forward strand.
CTCCATCTCACCCCATCCCCATACCCTTCTATTCCTCTCTCCCCCTCATGTGTTTATCCAGCTTCCCCCCTTAAACACATCGACACTATTCACCTCGACCACTCCCTGTGGGAGCGAGTCCCACATTCTCCCCCACTCTCTGGGTAAAGAGGTTTCTCCTGAATCCCCCCAATGGGTTTATTAGTGACGATCTTATATCGATGGCCCCCTAGTTCTGGTCTCACTCCGACAAGTGGAAACATCTTCTCTACGTCCACCCCATCGAAACCCTTTCATCATTTTAAAGACCTCGATCAGGTCTCACACTCAGCCTTCTCTTTTCTAGAGAGAAGAGCCCCAGCCTGTTCAATCTTTCCTGATACTTGTAACCTTTTAGTTCTAGTATCATTCAAGTACATTTTTTTGCACCTTCTCCAGCACCTCAACATCCTTTTCATAATACAGAGACCGGAACTGTGCACAGTGCTCCCAGTGTGGTCTAACCAAGGGATACGGAGACCGCAAATGTGCACAGTGATCCCAGTGTGGTCTAACCAAGGGATATGGAGACTGGAACTGTACACAGTGCTCCCAGTGTGGTATAACCAAGGGATACGGAGACCGGAACTGTGCACAGTGCTCCCAGTGTGGTCTAACCAAGGGATACGGAGACCGGAACTGTGCACAGTACTCCCAGTGTGGTCTAACCAAGGGATATGGAGACTGGAACTGTGCACAGTGCTCCCAGTGTGGTCTAACCAAGGGATATGGAGACTGAAACTGTGCACAGTGCTCCCAGTGTGGTCTAACCAAGGGATATGGAGACTGGAACTGTGCACAGTGCTCCCAGTGTGGTCTAACCAAGGGATATGGAGACCGCAAATGTGCACAGTGATCCCAGTGTGGTCTAACCAAGGGATATGGAGACTGGAACTGTACACAGTGCTCCCAGTGTGGTATAACCAAGGGATACGGAGACCGGAACTGTGCACAGTGCTCCCAGTGTGGTCTAACCAAGGGATACGGAGACCGGAACTGTGCACAGTACTCCCAGTGTGGTCTAACCAAGGGATATGGAGACTGGAACTGTGCACAGTGCTCCCAGTGTGGTCTAACCAAGGGATATGGAGACTGAAACTGTGCACAGTGCTCCCAGTGTGGTCTAACCAAGAGATATGGAGACTGGAACTGTGCACAGTGCTCCCGGTGTGGTCTAACCAAGGGATATGGAGACCGGAACTGTGCACAGTGCTCCCAGTGTGGTCTAACCAAGGGATATGGAGACCGGAACAGTGCACAGTGCTCCCAGTGTGGTCTAACCAAGGGATATGGAGACCGGAACTGTGCACAGTGCTCCCAGTGTGGTCTAACCGAGGGATATGGAGACTGGAACTGTGCACAGTGCTCCCAGTGTGGTCTAACCAAGGGATATGGAGGCTGGAAGAGGGTGTGGGTTAGCTCAGTTGGTTGGGCAGCTGGTTTGTGATGCAGACTCCCGCACCGGCTGAGGTCATCCATGAAGGCCCCACCTCTTCCACCTCGCCCCTCGCCTGAGGTGCGGTGCCCCTCAGGTTAAACGCACCTCCTGTCGTTGCGCTGTCCCACGAGAGAGCAGCCTGTTGCCTGCTGGGACGACGGTGGCTCTCATCCCTTCTAACCACGGAGACCGGGGGACCATGCACAGCGCTTCACGTCTCTATCTGATTTGAACCTGCCCACAAACATTCACTGCCTCCGCCACCGACGCACAGGGGGCCTCAGCCAGCCTCGCGGTTTGAGAAGTGACGCTGTCACGGGCCAACTTACCGGGGGAAGGGAGAGGTCGCGAGCCTCCTGATGACCACCGACAGCCTGCGGGGAAACTCGGAGTCTTGATGCGGCTGCAGGGAAGCGGGCGAGGAGGGGGCAGGGGTCTGGCTTTCTGACCCGCCGTCGGGTGCCTCTCGGGGGAGCGCGGGCACTCCGCCCGCCCCTTTCCAGCAGGTTCCGCGGCGTCATTCACGTCTGAAAAATAAGCGAAGGGCCGGAGGTCACAACGGAGAAAAGCGAAAGCTCCCTCAGGAGCCCAAAACACCCCACCCCCCCCCCCCCCACAATCTGCAGGAGTTCAGACCCCAGACCCCCCACCCCCTCACAATCTGCAGGAGTTCAGACCCCTGACCACCACTCACAATCAGACTCCGGACCCCCCCCTCACAATCTGCAGGAGTTCAGACCCCAGACCCCCCCCCCCTCACAATCTGCAGGAGTTCAGACCCCTGACCACCACTCACAATCAGACTCCGGACCCCCCCCTCACAATCTGCAGGAGTTCAGACCCCAGACCCCCCCCCCCCTCACAATCTGCAGGAGTTCAGACCCCTGACCACCACTCACAATCAGACTCCGGACCCCCCCCTCACAATCTGCAGGAGTTCGGACCCCGGACCCACCCCCACAATCTGCAGGAACTCGGACCCCGAACCCACCCCCACAATCTGCAGGAGTTCAGACCCCGGACCCACCCCCACAATCTGCAGGAGCTCGGACCCCGGACCCCCCCCACAATCTGCAGGAGCTCGGACCCCGGACCCCCCCCCACAATCTGCAGGAGTTCAGACCCCGGACCCACCCCCACAATCTGCAGGAGCTCGGACCCCGAACCACCCCCACAATCTGCAGGAGTTCAGACCCCAGACCACCCCCACAATCTGCAGGAGTTCAGACCCCGGACCCACTCCCACAATCTGCAGGAGTTCGGACCCCGGACCCACTCCCACAATCTGCAGGAGTTCGGACCCCGGACCCACTCCCACAATCTGCAGGAGTTCGGACCCCGGACCACCCCCAACCCACAATCTGCACGAGTTCGGACCCCGGACCACCCCCAACCCACAATCTGCAGGAGTTCAGACCCTGGACCCACCCCCACAATCTGCAGGAGTTCAGACCCCGGACCCACTCCCACAATCTGCAGGAGTTTGGACCCCGGACCCACTCCCACAATCTGCAGGAGTTCAGACCCCGGACCCACTCCCACAATCTGCAGGAGTTCAGACTCCGGACCCACCCCCACAATCTGCAGGAGTTCAGACCCCGGACCACCCCCACAATCTGCAGGAGTTCAGACCCCGGACCCACTCCCACAATCTGCAGGAGTTCAGACCCCGGACCCACTCCCACAATCTGCAGGAGTTCAGACCCCGGACCCACTCCCACAATCTGCAGGAGTTTGGACCCCGGACCACCCCCAACCCACAATCTGCACGAGTTCGGACCCCGGACCACCCCCAACCCACAATCTGCAGGAGTTCAGACCCCGGACCACCCCCAACCCACAATCTGCAGGAGTTCAGACCCCGGACCCACTCCCACAATCTGCAGGAGTTTGGACCCCCGGACCCACTCCCACAATCTGCAGGAGTTCAGACCCCGGACCCACTCCCACAATCTGCAGGAGTTCAGACTCCGGACCACCCCCAACCCACAATCTGCAGGAGTTCAGACCCCGGACCACCCCCAACCCATAATCTGCAGGAGTTCAGACCCTGGACTCACCCCCACAATCTGCAGGAGTTCAGACCCCGGACCACCCCCAACCCACAATCTGCAGGAGTTCGGACCCCGGACCACCCCCAACCCACAATCTGCAGGAGTTCAGACCCCGGACCACCCCCACAATCTGCAGGAGTTCAGACCCCGGACCCACTCCCACAATCTGCAGGAGTTTGGACCCCGGACCACCCCCAACCCACAATCTGCACGAGTTCGGACCCCGGACCACCCCCAACCCACAATCTGCAGGAGTTCAGACCCTGGACCCACCCCCACAATCTGCAGGAGTTCAGACCCCGGACCACCCCCAACCCATAATCTGCAGGAGTTCAGACCCTGGACCCACCCCCACAATCTGCAGGAGTTCAGACTCCGGACCACCCCCAACCCACAATCTGCAGGAGTTCAGACCCCGGACCACCCCCAACCCATAATGTGCAGGAGTTCAGACCCTGGACTCACCCCCACAATCTGCAGGAGTTCAGACCCCGGACCACCCCCAACCCACAATCCGCAGGAGTTCAGACCCCAGACCCAGCCCCACAATCTGCAGGAGTTCAGACCCTGGACCACCCCCAACCCACAATCTGCAGGACTTCGGACCCCGGACCCACCCCCACAATCTGCAGGAGTTCAGACCCCGGACCCACCCCACAATCTGCAGGAGTACAGACCCCGGACCCACTCCCACAATCTGCAGGAGTTCAGAGCCCGGACCCACCCCCACAATCTGCAGGAGCTCAGACCCCGGACCCACCCCCACAATCTGCAGGAATACAGACCCCGGACCACCCCCAACCCACAATCTGCAGGACTTCGGACCCCAGACCCACCCCCACAATCTGCAGGAGTTCAGAGCCCGGACCCACCCTCACAATCTGCAGGAGTTCAGAGCCTGGACCCACCCCCACAATCTGCAGGAGCTCAGACCCCGGACCCACCCCCACAATCTGCAGGAGCTCAGACCCCGGACCCACCCCCACAATCTGCAGGAGTTCGGACCCCGGACCACCCCCACAATCTGCAGGAGTTCGGACCCCGGACCAGCCCCACAGACTGGAGTTCAGACCCTGGACCCACCCCCAACCCACAATCTGCAGGAGTTCAGACCCCGGACCCACCCCCCACAATCTGCAGGAGTTCAGACCCCGGACCCACCCCCACAATCTGCAGGAGTTCAGACCCCGGACCCACCCCCACAATCTGCAGGAGTTCAGACCCCGGACCCACCCCCAACCCATAATCTGCAGGAGTTCAGACCCCAGACTCCCCCAACCCACAATCTGGAGTTCGGACCCCGGACCCCAGCACAAGCTTCAGGAGTTCAGCATTATCATAGGCGCCGTGCAGGCTTCCCTATGTGTTGTGCATCAAGTTTCAATCACCTG